>RWGZ01001806.1:0-26740 GCA_009725065.1 Utricularia reniformis | reverse complement strand
GTGGACGACGGTTCACAGGGCGGCGAAGAATCATCTAGCGCAAATGCTCCGGCACCCACAACACTTACTCCTATTGGCAATAACACAACTTCTATCGGAATATATGCAAGGATAGACCGAGGTCTACTAATTGGAATCACGACTTTGATGTTCTTCTACATCTTTCATTCATCATGAAAAATTGTGTTTTTTGTATTCAAGTAAAACTACTATCATTAAATGGTCTACTTGTATTATTACACTAAGTTCAATTATGTAGTGCATTATGACAAAATAAGGCATTGGTCATCACTTTGTTACCATTCAACTTTATTTAATGGTAAGAGTCTATAAATCATATAATGGTATTGTTTGGAACCATTTTGTATCACTTGATGTGGTCACTCGACTGAAGTTCTATTTTATATTAACCAAATATTAATAATAAGTACGTTCGTATGAACACAGAAATATCAATTAATTCATAGTTACTTTAATCCAATGACAAATAGAACGTACATATGAAATGTCAATTTTATAATTTGTAAATTAGGGTTAAAATGTTTTTTCTTGATAATTTTGATCAATCACTTATTATATTTTAATAATTATATATTCAAACTATAAAAATTTAAAAATATAATTTATGAAATAACGAGTTTATCATAAAATAATATGAAATATAATTTTTAAGTTATACAATGATAAAAAAATTTTATTGCATATAATTTTATGAAATCATCATTATTGTATCCCTATTTCAAAAATAATTTTTTTAAATCACAATTATTTATATCATGTTCGTCAAGTCATCTTATCTTATCGTTATTTCTGAAACGTTGTTTCAAAATTGCTTATGGTCGATAATTATATATTTGGTTGTCAATTAATCACTTAAGTTTTTATAAGTATATTTTTACATGTATTAAAAATGAGACATGTAAGTTTTTGGTGATGGGACTAATTGATATTCAAGAAATGTGTTAACAGTTAATTGGGCTTAAAATTCAAATGAGCAATTTAGGGTTCATATACCAAGAAATCCAATCGGGTTTTGGGATGATCCGAGCAATTCCATTACCCACTACCACTATAATACACTGAAGGAGCATTTTGGGTTGAATCAATGGATTTTCAGATTGTTGTACTAGCTGGCGGGTTTTCAAAAACCCTGCAGCCCCTCGTTTCGAAGGTTTTTATCCAGTAATCTTGTACTCACTCTTAAGCGGTAGAATTTCATGAATGTGTTTGTAGAATTGTAGTATTTTACGCGCAGGAGTTGCCCAATGCGCTATTACCGGTGGCGGATCGACCCGTTCTGTCGTTTGTTTTGGAGCTTCTTGAGCAAAACGGCATAAAGGATGCTATCGTGGTGAGCCTAGTTTCCCTTTTCTTTTCTTGCTCCTTTTCTTGCGCTATTACCGGTGTCGAGAGTGACGAGGGATTTTTCTTGTTTAGGTTGTTGAAGGGGAAAGCGCTGCCCTTTTGATCGGTGCTTGGATTTCCAGAGCTTTTGAGGATCGATTAAACGTTGAGGTAAAGTTTTTGTTTTTTGTTATTGCTTGATATTTTTCATTAATTATACGTATTATACGTTGTGCAATGCTTGTTAGTTTTCTGTGGCATATTCAAGGTAGGACTGTGAGACTTGGCTGAAGCAAAAACTGAAACTAGTTGAGATTAAAAAACGAGTTTGTAGCAGATATTGTGCCCTTTGATGCCTATTAGTCTAGCTTGGTACTTTGTCTACATCGTGATAGGAAACACTAACGGGCAGTGTAAATGTTTTTAAAGTACATTAATATGGTTATAATGTGAACTCAAATTGCTTCATGCTGTCCATGGGCCATGGATTTGGATCATACCTTTATTTGACCATTAAGATAAGTTTGGTTCAAAGAGCCTTTACTAGTAAGAGGTTTATTAATCGAAGTAATACTTTTGTTTTGAGCGCAAAAACCTCAACTCTTTATGTTGGTCTGTTTAAAATGTTGGCGTCAAATTTCTACAGGTGATTGAAGTTCCTGAGGATGTTGGGAAAGCTGGTGCTCTTAGAGAAATAGGTCACCGCTTAACTGCAAAAGACATATTGGTTTGTGTTTTAATCATAAACCAGGGTTTCTAGTGCTGTTTCACAGCAGCCATAACTTGTTCTAGTTTGTAGGTTTTGAGTGGTGATTTGGTCACTGAGGTTTCCCTCGGGGCTGTAGCAGCTGTTCATAGACGACATGATGCTGTCGTTACTGCTATGCTTTGCTCTGTTCCAGTTAGTGGACCATTAGATACAGGTGCTTCGACTGCCATAGAAAAAGGAAAGAAAGCAGGGTGCTTTAATATCATAGGCCTGGATCCATCTAAACAATTTTTAGTGCATATAGCAGCAGGTGAGATATTAACTTGTTGATGCGTGAGCATTTTTCTGTGTTAACCCATCTACAACGTACCACAGGGGCTGAAGTTGGGAAAGATATCCGTGTCCAGAAGAGCATTCTTCGTGCTTTTGGCCAAGTAAGACTCTCCTATTTTTGCCTGCTGCTTTTAAAGAATTCAGCCCCAATGCCTATTTTTTATGCTCTTTTTTTACTTGACATCTTTGTTGGTCAGATAGAAATTCGTGCTGATCTTATGGATGCTCATATGTATGCATTCAAAAGGTTGAGTCTTCATCCAAACATCATCTCAGGTGTTTCAGATCTGTTTAAAAGAGATTGTTCTTATCATTTTCCTTTTTCTCCAGATCCGTTCTTCTAGATGTCCTAAGTCAAAATGAAAAGTTTCATAGTTTGAGGCATGATGTGCTGCCTTATCTTGTCCAAACACAGCTGGTCAGTTTTATTTTTGTTGCATGTTTCAAATGCACATTACACTAGTCATATTGTTGAATTTTATGGTATCATGCAGAATTCTGTGTTGGCTTTGAATGGCTCTCCATTAGAAGAAAATGGCAATGGCAATGGCAATGACAAGGACGTTCTCCAAAGCCCGAAATATTTTGGACATGCATTAAATTCCCTTCCATCAGATCCTGCTTTCAAACGAATTCATAAATGTGCAGTTTATATAGCTAATAAAAGCAAGTACTGTGCTCGTCTAAATTCAATTCAGGCGTTCACCGATATCAATCGAGATGTAAGTGCTTGCTATTGATATGCTTTCTCAATCCCAAGCTTGATTTTCCAGTACACAAAATGTTCAGTTTCACAATTTTACCACTGCAGATAGTGGGAGATGCTAACCACATTTTAGGCCATACTTTTTCTCCCCAGAACAACATAATTGATCCCTCTGTTATACTTGGATCCAAGACCACTGTGAGTACCCCTTTTTTATTTTCGGGTGCCGTATCGCACTCGAACCCCAGTTATGATATGGTATGATGACTTTTCGCAAGCATGATTTGTTATTTAGGTAGGACCACAATGCATGTTAAGAGAAGGATCTGAAATCAGTGACAAGTGCAGTATTAAAAAGTCCATCATTGGTCGTCATTGTCGAATAGGTTCAAATGTGAAGGTATCTAATATCTTACATAAGAAAACTAAAGTCTATCTGAATAAACTTGAAGTTTGATGTTTTGCTACACGGGTTTTCCAGATATCGAACTCGATTATAATGAATCATGTGAGTATCGGGGATGGGTGTAGCGTACAAGGATCCATTATCTGCAGTAATGCACAGGTACATGAGCGTGTATCCTTGAAAGAGTGTCAAGTAGGAGCTGGTTTTGTTGTATCAGCTGGTGCAGATTATAAGGGAGAATCGCTGGCCAAGAAAGAAAAGTAACTAAAAGCTTTACTTCTATGATATGAGTATAAATATTTCGTTTTTTCCTCAGCAAGAGTGTCCTATAAATGCACACATTGTGTTGAATTCATGACATTTTTTATAGACTGCCTGTGATGGATTTTATGTGAGTTGAATTTGGACTCTTAAGTTGTCAAGTTTTGGAATGAAATATCACTTTTTTTGTTGAATTGGAATTGGAATTGGAATTGGAATCAGAAATGGTACTAGGTGTGCGGAAAAAGCCAGTTTACTGAGTATCGGTTTTAATTGTTTCAATTAAGTAATTTTTAATAGTGATTTTATTTAATCAAAACTGGATCAATTAACCATCGATATTCGGTTTTGGTTACTAAATTAACGTTAGTTGATCGATTATTACTATTTATAATCGAGAAAGTGAAACTATTTATAATAAAATTAATATTGCTATTAAACTTAAATTAAAGAATAGTGACATATATATCGTGAAAGATGATATAAATAGAGAAAATAAAATAAACTCGGATGGATGTAACTCGATGAGTTATAAATGTCACATTAATACCATTCTTTTGTGTTTATATAGTAGTATGTATGATATGCCATTGAATTTCATTTGTTTGTGGATTCTATTTGAGTTATAAAACTACACTTTATCAAAAAAGAAAACTAATATTTGCATTTACAAGTAAAAGTGATGTGTTAATGGTAAATTGATCTATGTAATTGAGCATTCATCCTAAAACTCAGTAGCCGCTGTAATTGTCGACACCATAGATCCCACCCCACACAGACTACGGCGAAAGCCACGGCAAAGCTTCAAGTAACCCATCTCTCCCCAGTCTTGTCCAAATGAATTCTTCAATATCCAATAAGGCTTCTTCTCGTTCACAGAATATCCAACTAGTAACATTCCATGATCCAATAACTTCAAGCATGCAAATGGGCATGAAACCCCTTCTACGTACGTTTGCATAAAAGATGGGTTCATTCTCACTGCAAACACATAAGTCTTATGAGATCTCTCTCTTTATAATAATGCTAAATCTGTTATGGAGAATCAAATACCTGCAAGAGGACCATTCTTTACTAGATTAGCACTTATTTGACTTTCATTATATGACACGATGCTCATGTCGGTGATCTTTGCTGCAACTTTACTCTTGTTGAACTTGCAAGCGCCTTTAATGGAAGTGTATGGATAACTTTGTTCTGCCATTAATCCCCCTGCTTTGATAGTGTAGTCGAATGGATTCTTCATTAATCCGAAGTTGCACCCATTGTTACATGAGCCTGTTACTTTTGGATCACACTGCACATTGAAATAAAGGCACTTTAGGACGATGAATTGAAAGAGTAGACAAGTTGAGCAACAAATACCTGATCATCACAATCCATAAGCTGTTGGGTGCTAAGGTTAAAAAGTTTCCCGGTTGCTAAAAAATTAGCACCTTCTAATGCACCAGCCGCACTGAAAGCCCAGCTTGAACCACAATTACCCTGTAAACATCCACACAAATTGATCAAAAATTTGCAAATCAACGGGCAAAATCACGGAATTAATTCAAATTGAAAAGTTCAATCGCGAAATTGACCTGATTTTTAACAGGCGTCACAGCTCCATGGTTACGCCAATCAAACTCTTTCGGAAGCCCATCGATAGGTAAAATAGGGGCCGACTTATGAGAATCGTGAAATTGGCTTGGAGGTAGAATATTCGAACCAATAATATGTTTCCTAAACTCAACCTTGGTGAGATCTGAGAATTTGGTGATACCATGGACAGCAGACCGATCGAGCTTCTGATTCTCGAGTGCAATACGCATATTAGCCTTAAAAACACCGAATCTATAATCATGCTCCTTTTTGGAACTGTAATTCTTGTTGTACTTGATCTTGAAGATCTGGAAGGAGCGTTTTTCGTCCGTCAATGAATCCACACCGAAAAGTGGGTTAAATTCAGGATCAGAGACTCGACGAATCACAATATCCTCCTCCGACAATACCTCTTGTGAAAATCCCGACCAAGCGGCGACGGAGGACATAAATAATATCGAAAAGAGAAGAGAACAGAGAAAAAATAAAGGAATGGAGCGTGCAGAAGCCATGGAAATCGAAATTGGGAAGGAATGAAGACTGAAAAGATCAAGAGAAAGTATGCCTCATTGGAGTCATCGTCATATATTTATAGAAAGCTGGAGGCGGGAAATATCGTATTTGGATCCCAAATAAATCGTGATGATTTATTTGATATCATTAAATCGTGAACAATCTTAACAAATATCATTATATTTGATATTTAGATTTATATCAAATGATATATAATATATTTTTATAAAGATATATGTTATATTTGATAATTTAAGTGATCACTTGATGACAGAGATATTTCATTTTAAATATCAAATGATATATAATATATTTGATATATAATATATTTAATATCAAATATATGTTATATATCAAATGATATATAATATATTTTTATAAAGATATATGTTATATTAAATTACAGACATATATTTGATAAAGATATTTCATTTTAAATATCTCAAATATTTATAAAAAATCAAATTAAGTATTACTCAGTCAAAATACTTAATATCCCAAATCTCTGACCAATCATTATTTAAATAATATTTTATTTTCTTTGAAATTCTCAATTATTTTCCTTTTGTTATTGGGGGGAAAATGCTGTCACAATGACTGTCATTGCATCATTTCGGTTACTTAATTGAATTATCATAAGATTAACCATAAAAGAATGATATTATAAATCAATTTGAATATTTATTTTATCTTGTAATTAAAAATAAATTTAAATATTCCAATAGAAATATTTGCAATCAATAATATTTAAATAATTTAACATCGACACTACTCAAATTGTCCAGCATCCAACGACGAGTCATCAATGTTTCAAAATTATTATCAATTATCATCTCCATACTAATACCATATAATTTAACGTTTTTTTTTCAAATATGTTACTAGTTCGTTTAATTTTGTCTCTTATTTTCATCGAATTTATCCAAATTAGATTCATCGTTGACAACATATGATGAAGGAAATTATGTATGACTATATTTGTACGAATCAAAACTAGATGATGTTTGAATTTGAGTTTATATGGTATATCTTCTATAGTATGGAAATGTTTCTTCAAGATATTGAACGTAGGGCTGTTATTCGATCCGAACGAACCGAACGCGATGTGTTCATGTTCGTTCATATTTTTATTCGAACGTGTTTATGTTCGTTCATATTTTATTCAAACGTTAAAATATGTTCGAACATTTTTCAAATTTTTAAGTGAATGTTCATGTTCGTTCGAATAACTTGTTCGAACATTGTTCGTACGATTTGTTTGAACATGTTTGTACTATTTGTGTAAAAATCATCTAAATGGTTTTTCATGTTCTAAGTCATCAGAATTTTCTGTAAAAATTGGTTCTTCATAAAAAACAATAACTTCGTTAAAGGGTTCATTAACGGTGATGGACATTCGTCTTATTCTATATTTGACATTTTGAAAGTTTTGTATAATATCAAATGTCTTATTTTTTCAGCATTTTTAATCCAATAAAGAGAAGTGATTCATAACCACTTTAGAGTCAATGAGTGAAAATTAAGGTTTTGTAAAGATTTTTAAACTTAAATACTATAACAATCTATTATAATGAGAATTAATTTAAATAATATATTTGTTCACGAACGTTCACATTTGTTCACAAAAATTTTCATGTGTTGTTCAAATTATAAATGAACAAAAAATAATATTCGAACAATGTTCATATTTTTATTCCAACGAGTGAACACGATCGCATACGAGCCGAACACATATTGTTGACGAGTTATTCGGATCATGTAATAGCCCTAATTGAAAGCCTTTCAATAACAGGTGTGATTAAATAATTATGTAGGACTATTTTATCGTGGAACACGCTAAAATCAGGATACTGTAACACTCCCTCGATAAGGAGCCAAGTAATCAAACAAACAATAAGCATAATTTGAACGGATATGAGTTAAGTAGAAGTAGCAAACTTCTTGTGGTTTAGGGAATTCAGAAATTGAGATGCATCATCTTTAGGATAACGATGGAGTTGATAATCTTAAATGTAAAAACACCATAAAACTTGAAATAGAAAGAACCTTTTATTCAATAAGAATAATTGACAATCCAATTCGACGAGAACCAAAACAAACATTTCAGAAATATAAAGAAGTAGTAAAATAATCAATATGGCAACTAACATATTAGTTGCTTATTAAAACATGATTTGGAGGTGCAAAGTTGACTTCCTTATTATTGATGACCACTCTTCATTTGATTGCACAAACTACTTCACTTGCTATTCGTACTAGTAAATTTCAGATCATCCTCATGCTTTCTTTTTTATGAAATTAGTTTCATTTCCAATACTCTCCTTCAAACTAATTCCATCAACAATGTTCATCGATGTCTTCAATTAGTAAAAAGCATCTTTACTTAAGGGCTTTGTGAGTCCATCTGCAACTTGCTATGTCGTGGACAATATTCGAACTAAATTTCCTTTTGTTGTACAAATTCAAGTAATGCATGATACTTGACTCCTATATGTTTAGTTCTTCCATGAAACACCGAATCTTTTACCATTGCTAGTGCAGATTTGGCCCTTCTCCCACTCCAAAAATGTAGCATGAAGTGTTGTTAACAGATTCAGAACTTTCATAGTTGCTATCCACAAATCCATTAACATTAATTACATTGTTCTTGGAGTATAGAATACCATGATTCAAAGTTCCCTTCACATATCATAGAGTTCTCTTTCCAGCATGCATTTGTGAATTTCTTGGTTTATGCATAAAACGAGACAGCAAACTAACCGCATAAAGAATATCAGGCCGAGTGTTTGTAAGGATCATTAAGCATCCAATCAATGATCGATATTCTGTGGTGTCAACTAAGTTTTCTTCTTCTGATTCAAGCTACATTCCTGGTACCATAGGAGTCGATGTTGGAGGGCTTTCATCAAGTCCGAATTTCTTCAACAACATTTTTGCATAATTCCCCTGAGAAACAAAAATTCCTTCTGTTAAGAACAAAATTTCTAATTCTAGAAAATGGTGTANTATATCTTATTGGTTGCATATATGGAAGAAGATATTGAGATATATCTTGTTGGTTATATATATATGGAAGAAGATATGAAGATATATTATGTTGGCGATATATATGGAAGAAGATATGAAAATATATTCTGGAGATATATATGAAAGAATATATGCAAATATATCTTGTTATATATATATGGAAGATGCGGTCAAAGATATGGAAAGAGAATATTGTAGAATATTTCCTAGATTAGATCGTAGATGGACTCTATAAATAGAGACTTCATGAAAACAATTGTAATCAATCAATTCCATTCTTCTTGTGATAGTGAGTTCACGGCCGAGGTTTATTGGTCACGTGGTTTTTCCATGTTTTGGGTTTCCACGGTAAATCTTGTGTCTTTTACCTTTCTTCATTTACATTCGTTTCTCATCGCATTAATTCGATCCGACCCCGGATAATGGGAATTCTTTTCTTCTTCGGGAAGGAGGGAATTTTTCCCAACATACATTTGTACGAATCAAAACTAGATGATGTTTGAATTTGAGTTTATATGGTATATCTTCTATAATATGGAAATGTTTCTTCGATCCGAAGGAACGGAACGCGATGTGTTCATGTTCGTTCATATTTTTATTCGAACGTGTTCATGTTCATTCATATTTTATTTGAACGTTAAATTATGTTCGAACATTGTTCAAATTATTAAGTGAATGTTCATGTTCGTTCGAATAACTTGTTCGAACATTGTTCTAACGATTTGTTGGAACATGTTTGTACTATTTGTGCAAAATTCATCCAAATGGTTTTTCATGTTCTAACTCATCACAATTTTCTGTAGAAATTGGTTATTCATAAAAAAACAATAACTTTATCAAATGGTTCATTAACGGTGATGGACATTCGTCTTATTCTATATTTGACATTTTCAGAGTTTTGTATAATATCAAATGTCTTATTTTTTCAGCATTTTTAATCCAATAAAGAGTTGAGAAGTGATTCATAACCACTGTTAGAGTCAATGAGTGAAAATTAAGATTTTGTAAAGATTTTTAAACTTAAATACTATAGTAATCTATTATAATGATAATTAATTTAAATAATATATTTGTTCACGAACGTTCACATTTGTTCACGAAAATTTTCATGTTCGTTCAAATTATAAACGAACAAAAAATAATGTTCTAACAATGTTCATATTTTTATTCCAACGAGCGAACACGATCACATATGAGCCGAACACATATTTTATCCTAATTGCATATTTTTACATTGTTCACGAGTTATTCGGATCATATAACAATCCTAATTGAACGCCTTTCAATAACCGTCCGGATGGATAAATAGGTGTGATTAAATAATTATGTAGGACTATTTTATCCTGGAACACGCCAAAATCAGGATAATGTGAGACCCCCCTCACTAAGGAGCCAAGTAATCAAACAAACAATAAGCATAATTTGAACGGATATGAGTTAAGTAGAAGTAGCAAACTTTCTTGTGGCTTAGGGTATTCAGAAATTGAGATGCATCATCTTTAGGATTACGATGGAGTTGATAATCTTAAATGTAAAAACACCATAAAACTTGAAATGGAAAGAACCTTTTATCCAATAAGAATAATTGACAATCCAATTCGACGAGAATCAAAACAAACATTTCAGAAATATAAAGAAGTAGTAAAGTGATCAATATGACAGCTAACATATTAGTTGCTTATTAAAACATGATTTCGAGGTGCAAAGTTGACTTCCTTATTGTTGATGACCACTCTTTATTTGATTGCACAAACTGCTCCACTTGCTATTCGTACAAGTAAATTTCAGATCATCTTCATGCTTCCTTTTTTATGAAATTAGTTTCATTTCCAATACTCTCCAAACTAATTCCATCAACAATGTTCATGAATGTCTTCATTTAGTAAAAAACATCTTTACTTAAGGGCTTTGTGAGTCCATCTGCAACGTGCTATGTCGTGGGACAAAATTCGAACTGAATTTCCTTTTGTTGCACAAATTCACGTACTGCATGATACTTGACTCCTATATGTTTAGTTCTTCCATGAAGCACCGGATCTTTTACCATTGCTATTGCAGATTTGGAATCACATCTGATTAAAGAAGGTGTTTGCTGTTGTAATCCCATATCATATAGCATCTTGCGCATCCATATTACTTGATTAGAGACTAAGGTTGTTGCGATATATTTAGCTTCCGCTGTGGATTGAGCCACTACGTTTTGTTTTTTTGACATCCAACACGTTGGCCCTTCTCCCACTCCAAAAATGTAGCCTGAAGTGATGTAAACAGATTCAGAACTTGCATAGCTGCTATCCACAAATCCATTAACATTAATTACATTGTTATTGGAGTATAGAATACCATGATTCAAAGTTCCCTTCACATATCGTAGAATTCTCTTTCCAGCATGCAATTGTGAATTTCTTGGTTTATGCATAAAACGAGACAGCAAACTAACCGCATAAAGAATATCAGGCCGAGTGTTTGTAAAGAACATTAAGCATCCAATCAATGATCGATATTTTGTGGTGTCAACTAAGTTTCCTTCTTCTGATTCAAGCTGCATTCCTGGTACCATAAGGGTCGATGTTGGATGGCTTTCATCAAGTCCGAATTTCTTCAATAACATTTTTGCATAATTCCCCTGAGAAACAAAAATTCCTTCTCTTAAGAACAAAATTTCTAATCCTAGAAAATGGTGTAGAGTTCCCATGTCGGTCATCTCAAAACTTTTCATCAGTTTATCTTTAACATCTAAGATAAGTTTCTCATCGTCACCGGTTAGCACAATGTCATCCACATATATCAACATTATCACTATTTTATTTCCAGACTTTCTCACAAACAGGGAAGCTTCATTGAGATTTTTTTGAAACTCCAATGTCTGCAACACATTGTAACTTCAAATACCATGCTCCTGGGGTTTGTTTCAACCTCTTATAAAGCCTTATTGAGAAGCAACACTTTCTTAGTATGATCTATATTTTCGAAACCAGGGGTTGATGCAAATATATTTTCTCTTCGAGTTCTCCGTTCAAGAATGTTGATTTTACATCTAACTGAGATATTTTCCACTTCATTTGGGCTGCTATAGATATGATCATTCTGATAGTATCAAACCTAGCAACCGGTGGATATGTATCAAGATAATTTATACCAAATTCTTGTGTGAATCCCCTTGCAACCGATCTTGCTTTGTGTTTGTTAATGCTCCCATCTAAATTGGTTTTTTTCTTGAATATCCACTTGTTGCCTACTACATTTGCATTGTCGGGTTTTTCAACCACATTCCAAGTTTCTTGTTTCTCAATCATTTGAATTTCCTCTTCCACAACCTTTTTCCACTTTGATACTTTTAATGCTTTCTCTACAGTTTGTTGTTCATGATTTTCCAGCGCCAAGTTTGCATATTTATATATTTATAATAAATGTTTTGTTCGTTGTATTGCCACTACTCGATCATCATCATCCTCAAAAACAATCATTCCAAATGGATGTTGATCTTCAATTCCATCTAGAGTCACTTGCTGAATTTTCTCTGCTAAATTCTGGTTCTACTTCTCTTCTAGAAGGATATTCTACAATTTCTTCATTGAAAAGGTTCCCAAGAAATTCCAGCTCACTTAAATCCTCATCATCTTCGTTTTCTAAGAGTTTAAACACATCAAAAACTGGTTTTTGTACTGATTTTCTTCCTTCTGTTTTTCTGATGTTGGGTTGATCCTACTCCCATTTCCAAAAATCGTTTTCATCAAATTTCATTGTTCTCCCAATCAGTATATTATTTGTCTTAGGATCGAAGACTTTGTACCCTTTTGTGTGTTTGCAGTAACCGATGAAGATCCTTTCAATCGCTCTAGCATCAAGTTTTGAATCTCGTCTTTCTTTGGAAACAAAAACATAGACAATATTTCCAAATATTTTAAAATGACTCACTGATGGCTTTACTCCCTTCCATAATTCATATGGAGTATGATCATTCAACACTTTTGTGGGAAGCCTGTTTTTGCCATACCAACTAATGTTAGGCTTTTACGCTACGAAACACCATTTTGTTGTGGTGAGTATGGTACATTAAGTTGGTGTTGAATTCCAATTTTCTTGAGATAATTGTCGATTTTTTCATTACAAAATTCCTCTCCGTTGTCTGATCGTAAAAGCTTGATTTTGAGATCAGTTTCAAGTTCCACTGCTTTATGAAATTCTAGAAAATAGCCAAAAGTTTCAGATTTAAGCTTCAAGAAATATATTCAACAATATCTTGAGTAATCGTCAATGAAAATAAGAAAGTATCCACTCCCTCCAAGAGATGTTTCACCAAATGGTCCACATAAATCAGAATGGATAATCTCGAGTTTCTTTGAAGCCTTGAATTCAGAATTACGAGGAAAAGATGCTTGAGCTAGTTTTCCTTTCGAACATATTCCATATATATTTTTGATGTTATTTTGAAGAGAAGGCAGTCCCTTTACCATTGATTTTTCCTCATCTGCATTAATGTTTGATCATTTACGTGTCCCAAACATTTGTACCAATATGATTGAACATCTACCTTCAATGTGCTGGTAGCAGCATGTTCTATATCCTCATTTGTGAGAATTGGCCACTTTAAAACAAAAGTTCCTCCATAGGCTTCCACTATAGATAAAAGTTTCTCAATCAAATATTTCACACTTTCCTTCAACAAATTTTAATGAATATCCATTTTTGATAAGTTGGGATATACTTAATAGATTCATATCCAACTTTGACTTTGATACTTCACAAGGTGAGAGGTTTTCTTACAGTGGGAACATACTGGAAATTTTTGCATAGAATGGTTGGAGTCACCCAATGGGCCAGGTGACGGGCCAACCGCCCAACCCAGACGAACTGGGCAGGGTTTGAAAACACATGTTGAGACAACTTATGGCGAAAATTAGATAAATGACATGAAATTTACATAGAAACTTCCAAAATGGGCAAAAAACCACGATGCCAAGGAAAAAACTCCTCGACGAATGCACTCACAATGTGAGTGATTATCGATAATAAGAGGACAAAAAACTCTGAATGTATAAGAATCTGAAAAGGGGAAGTTCGGCAAAATGAAGATAAAATAAAAAAATTGCACTTCTTGGTGCTAGAATAAGGGCCAATATTTTATAGAAAATCGTAAGGTCGAGATCGTCTTTTACTCTTTCCTTATTTATTGCCGGACAAAATGTACTTAAAAAGTTTAGAAAATGCAATCACAAATTAACCAAAAAATAAAATGTTTAACTCTTGTAAAAATCATAAATATCAATTTAACATATAAATGNGAACACTTTGTACCCTTTTGTGTGTTTGCAGTAACCGATGAAGATCCCTTCAATCACTCTAGCATCAAGTTTTGAATCTCGTCTTTCCTTGGAAACAAAAACATAGGCAATACTTCCAAATATTTTAAAATGACTCACTGATGGCTTTACTCCCTTCCATAATTCATATGGAGTATTATCATTCAGCACTTTTGTGGAAAGCCTCTTTTGTACATGTGCAGCCGTTGCCACTGCTTCATCCTAGAACTTTCTTGGCAATTCTTTTCGAACAACAAACATCGTGCCATGCCAACTAATGTTAGGCTTTTACGCTCCGAAACACCATTTTGTTGTGGTGAGTATGGTACAATGAGTTGGTGTTGAATTCCAGTTTTCTTGAGATAATTGTCGAATTTTTCATTACAAAATTCCCCTCCATTGTCTGATCGTAAAAGCTTGATTTTGGGATCAGTTTCAAGTTCCACTGCTTTATGAAATTCTAGAAAATAGACAAAAGTTTCATATTTAAGCTTCAAGAAATATATCCAACAATATCTTGAGTAATCGTCATGAAAATAAGAAAGTATCCACTCCCTCCAAGAGATGTTTCACCAAATGGTCCACATAAATCAGAATGGATAATCTCGAGTTTCTTTGAAGCCTTGAATTCATAATTACGAGGAAAAGATGCTTGTGCTAGTTTTCCTTTCAAACATATTCCACATATATTTTTGATGTTATTTTGAAGAGAAGGCAGCCCCTTTACCATTGATTTCTTCTCATCTGCATTGATATTTGATCATTTACGTGTCCCAAACATTTGCACCAATATGATTGAACATCTACCTTCAATGTGCTGGTAGCAGCATGTTCTATATCCTCATTTGTGAGAATTGGCCCCTTTAAAACAAAAGTTCCTCCATAGGCTTCCACTATAGATAAAAGTTTCTGAGAGACATAAAATATTTCACACTTTCCTTCAACAAATTCTAATGAATATCCATTTTTGATAAGTTGGGATATACTTAATAGATTCATATCAAACTTTGACTTTGGTACCCATAAAACATTTTCAACTTCTCTAACACGGAATGTGGTATTGATTTGTACATTTCCCTTTCCTTCTCCTTGCAGTTGAAAACCATCTCCAAGCACAATATTGACTCTGTAATTTTCATCCAAATTTAGAAAGCATATTTTTTCCCTAACAATGTGTTGTGAACAACTAGAATCAAGAATCCAATAAAATTTATTAACTGAATTTTTTTCAAAGATGGCTACAAAAGATTCTCCATTTGTGTATTCTCTATGCTTTCAATAATAGCAGGTGAAGCTTGTTACCTTTTCTCTGCAGAATCTTTCTATATGTCCAAACTTTTGCAGGCTCTACACTGAATTTCCGGTCAACGCCAACAAAACTTCACAAGGTGAGAGGTTTTCTTACAGTGGGAACATACTGGAAATTTTTGCATATAATGGTTGGCGTCACCCAATGGGCCGGGTGACGGGCCAACCGCCCAACCCAAACGAACTGAGCAGGGTTTGAAAACACATGTTGAGACAACTTATGGCGAAAATTAGATAAATGACATAAAATTTACATGGAAACTTCCAAAACGGGCAAAAAACCACGATGCCAAGGAAAAAACTCCTCGACCAATGCACTCACAATGTGAGTGATTATCGATAATAAGAGGACAAAAAACTCCGAATGTATAAGAATATGAAAAGGGCAAGTTCGGCAAAATGAAGATAAAATAAAAAAATTGCACTTCTTGGTGCTAGAATAAGGGCCAATATTTTATAGAAAATCGTAAGGTCCAGATCGTCTTTTACTCTTTCCTTATTTGTTGTCGGACAAAATGTACTTAAAAAGTTTAGAAAATGCAATCACAAATTAACCAAAAAATAAAATGTTTAACTCTTGTAAAAATTATAAATATCAATTTAACATATAAATGTGTTTCATTAAATAAGATTTTTTCATTACATTAGTATTAAAATAAAAACAATAGTATACAAAAAAATTTATGTTAAGAATTATAAGTATATGAATATCGTTATAAGGATAAGAGAAAACTATTTATAAAAATATTGATTCTAATATTAATAATAAAAATTGATAATTGCACATGAATAAAACTGATGTGGAAATAGATAATGAAGTTTATGAATAGGCATAGTTAGAAATTGTTAAGTTGTAGATCGATATTGTTGTCAATCAAACATACTTGAATGACGATCGACATTGTTGTCTATCGGACACTTAGAGGACACTCATCATTATTGTGGATCAGACACACCTAGAGTACGATCGGTCAAGATACCGATAACGGAATATTGACATGGTCAATGAGTGTAGGATGCGTGTTATTAATGGAAAGTAGATAATAGAGTTGTTTGGTTAAGCTTTTTAAAATCACGGTGAAGTGCGGTGATCGTATCATGCGTTGAGATGACCGTGATAATTATGAGCGAGATTTAGAAAACTGTTTGCAAAAAACTACGGTGATCTTACCGTGTTTATAATAAAATATCTATTTTAACCCTAAATTTCAGAGTTTTGCCCTAAAGTTCTTGGGTTTAGTTTGGTTTTGTTGGGTTTAGTTTGATTTTGTTTGGTTTGCCCCAAAATTTGTTCCCAAAAATCAATCTCACAAGAAAGCCATGATATTACCAAACTTATCTTTTGTTTGGTTTGCATAAAAAGGACCCGAACGGCTAAAAACAATTTGAGGTGCTTCAGCAGCAGGCTTACTTGAGTTTGTCTTAAAGAAGATTTTTTTGTTCATTTTAATATCATTTACATTGCATCCCATTATGGGTTTAAGGAAAGTTATGTGAGAACTCATATATTCGGTTTTGGAGGTGGTCTTGTAGCCATTCATTGAGCTACAAGACCCGTTAACGCAGTGGAAAATATAGAAATTTTAGCAGACGAAATTGTTTGAAGCAGTGGAGAAGAAGAGGGACTTGCGGCTGTTTCTAAACTTAAAACTTCATTCAACTTTTACGCTAATACATAACATGCATATTTAAAGATAACATTTGGGCCTAAGGCTCATTACATAATCTTTGAAGCCCAAGACAATTTGATCCAATTTGCTTCATTCCACTTTTACGTCATCAATATTCCAACAAGTTACTTGCAGGAGAGTTTCAAGAAGAAGATGCTTAACATATTTACAGTTTTGTTTAGTTTGCTAGTTTCGTTTCTGTTTCATATTATACATCGGGTACTTATTAAGTTTCTTTTGCTTAACGTATTTACAGTTTTGTATAACTTATGTAAAGTGATGTTGCAATATTAAATAGTATGAAGAATTAGAAAACATCCAACATCACAACATACATTGACTAAGAAACTAGGACAATTTTGATTCAATGGCATAGTCATTGATTTAGATATGCTATTTTCATATTAATATATAGTCTCGTTGTGTGAAAATTCATGTGTTCATGTCTATTGTAAAGTGTTGAAAATATTTATAGTTATGTTTGAGTTTCTTTGAAGCCTTGAATGGATAAATCAGAATGGATAATCTCGAGTTTCTTTGAAGCATTGAATTCAGAATTACGAGGAAAAGATGCTTGAGCTAGTTTTCCTTTTGAACATATTTCACATATATTTTTGATGTTATTTTGAAGAGAAGGTAGCCTCTTTACCATTGATTTCTTCTCATATGCATTAATGTTTGATCATTTACTTGTCCCAAACATTTGTACCAATATGATTGAACATCTACCTTCAATGTGCTGGTAGCAGCATGTTCTATATCCTCATTTGTGAGAATTGGCCACTATAGAACAAAAGTTCCTCCATAAGCTTCCACTATAGATAAAAGTTTCTGAGAGAGATAAAATATTTCACACTTTCCTTCAACAAATTTTAATGAATATCTATTTTTGATAAGTTAGGATATACTTAGTAGATTCATATCTAACTTTTACTTTGGTACCCATAAAACATTTTCAACTTCTCTAACACGTAATGGGGTATTGACTTGTACATTTCTCTTTCCTTCTCCTTATAGTTGAAAACCATCTTCAAGAACAATATTGACTCTGTAATTTTCATCCAAATTTAGAAAGTATATTTTATCCCTAACCATGTGTTGTGAACAACCAGAATCAAGAATCCATAAAAATTTATTAACTGAATTTTTTTAAGAGATGGCTGCAAAAAGTTTCTCCATTTGTGTATTCTCTATGCTTTCAATAATAGCAGGTGAAGCTTGTTGCCTTTTCTCTGCATAATCTTTCTATATGTCCAAACTTTTGCAGGCTTTACACTGAATATCCAGTCAACGCCAACAAAACTTCTCAAGGTGAGAGGTTTTCTTAACTTGGGAACATATTAGAAATTTTTGCATAGAATGGTTGGAGTCTCCAGCTTTGTCTGAGTTGTTTCTTACAGCAGCAAGGGCCTTTTCTCCAGAATTAGTCACTCGAAGAATACTGCGATTCTCCACAGCCTGTAAGATCTCATGATTTTCTTTGCAACTTTCACTTTAGAATGTTTTCACCAAGCAAACGCAATTTATTAAATATGTTAGAGACACGATCAATGTATTCTTTGATTTTCTCATGCTCCATCATCTTGAGAGAATCATACTCGACTTCTAGATTGCTCATTGCCACATCTTTCGTACGCTCATCTCCTTCAAACTCTTCCTTTAATTTTTTCCAGATCTCCTTTGCAGTTTTACAAGTGAGGATCCTCGCCATTACACCATCATCTAGAGCGGCATATAATGAGGAAATCGCTTGTCCATGTCGAGCCATAAGTTCATCATGCCGATTCCATACTCCTGATGAATCATTGTTTGCTAGAGTTGAAGATATTTCTCCTTTTTCCACCACATCCCACAACTTAGATGCCTCTAATGCAGCTTTCATCTCCAAAGCCCAAATAGCATAATCATTTCCAATGAAATTCGGAATACTATCAATGAAGGTCATATTGTTTTCCTTAAAAAAATCAAGGTTGTTAGACAATGATTCAAAAATTCCCGAGAGTAAGAATTAAAGCTCCGAAACCACGTGATAATCTTAATGTAAAAACACCATAAAACTTGAAATGGACAGAACCTTTTATTTAATATGAATAATTGACAATCCAATTTGACGAGAATCAAAACAAACATTTCAGAAATATAAAGTAGTAAAATGATCAATATGACAACTAACATATTAGTTGCTTATTAAAACATGTTTTAGAGGTGCAAAGTTGGCTTCCTTATTGTTGATGACCACTCTTTATTTGATTGCACAACCTGCTCCACGTGGTATTCGTACTATTAAATTTCAGATCATCCTCATGCTTCATTTTTTATGAAATTAGTTTCATTTCCAATAGGAGTAACATATTGTAATATGTGCCAAGGTGGTGGGATTTTCTAATTTTATCTTCATTTTGCAAAACTCATTCTTTTGAGATTCTTGTACCTTTGCGGATTTTTTGTCCTCTTGTGCTTGATAATCACTCACATTGTGAGTGCATTGGTCAATGAGTTTTTTACTTAGTATCGTGAATTTTTTCCCAATTTTTAGGATTTTTCACGTATATTTCATGCATCATTTATCTGATTTTCTGTATAAGTTGTCTCGACAATAACAATAAACTTAAAATCAAATTTCTTGTCGATAACTATGTTGGAATCCGGTAAAATCCCTAAAAGAGAGCCACAACACCTCCACATTATATATTTTTTGTATAAATTTCGTATAGAATAAGAACATAATGAAGGGGCCCCACGTAACTGATCGGCCATATATGTTGCTTTGATTATTATCGATCCATGAGACTTCATAGCATTTCCAATGTATTCAACGAGGAAAACAAGTTTTAAGGAAATTGTTTGTCGCTATGACAAGTACACGTCAAGGGAAAATGTTTCTCATTTATGTGGATCGGTATGAGGTAATGTAAACAAATAAGGAAAGGTTAAAGACAATCTAGACCTTGCGATTTTCTATAAAATATTGGCCCTTATTTTAGCAGCAAGGGGTTAAATTTTTTTATTTTATCTTCATTTTGCCTAACTTGCATTTTAAGATTTTCATACCTTCACAGTTTTTTGTCATCTTATTCTCGATAATCACTCACNCTAGTTGCAATGCAAATAAAAATATAGAAAGTGAATAACGTAGAACTTATTCTTTTGAGATAACTCATTTGAATGACATGTGAACAAGAGATTTTATGTGTTTTCCATTTTCCACATGTGCAAGAATGTTGCCTTAGACTCACAACATGTTCTTTTTCTCCACTTGCATTTTTATATCTTGTGAAAACACTTGCTGTAAGTTCGCGTCTATCATATATATGCACTCTATGATGTATTGCTTTATCATCCCAATTTGAAAACATCAACTTGGCAGCTTCTGTAAATTCTTCAAAATGTTGATATTCTTCTTTCGCATTAGCTCAACGTGTTTCAAAATATTTCGCACATCGTAAGAAGGTAGCTTTCACCAGGGCTGTTATTGGAAGACGACATATACCTTTAAGAACTCCATTAAAACCTTCTACCTGATTGGTTGTTAGAGTTCCGTGTCTATAAAGTAAAGAATCGGAAAACAAAAGATTTAGATGAATCAAACACAATATAAATACATTAAATATGTTACATGGCACCGTCATCATAAGACAATGTCAATTTCTCCTTTTCATTTTAAGGAGCCAACAATATGCTTCATTATCAATATTTCGAATAGTTTCCATAACTTTTTCAAACTTCCTCTTCTCGGTTGCCTTACAAGCACTTCAAAACAAACTGTTTTAATAAGAATTCTTAAAACGATCGGTGAAATTCACTGATAAGTGTCTTAGACAAAACCGATGGCATCCATAAGGAGGATTGAATGCACTAACATGTTCCACCGCTGACAATAGACCACGGTCTCTATCAGATATGATACATGTAAATATTTTATCTTGAACTATATGAGTCGCAATATGTTCCAAGAACCATCGCCAAGATTCAAAACTTTCTTCATCAATAAGTGCAAATGCAAGCGGTACTAACTTACCCATTGGTCTAATGTAAATGCTATCAATAGCTTGTGTCTGAACTTAGTGTACAAATGTGTAGCATCCACACTAATAACAGGTTTACAATGTTGGTATGCCTCAATACACGGTTTAAAAGCCCAAAAAACAAACTTTAACATTTTTGTTTTAGAACCATCAACAATATGTTTCCACTCAACAATGGATCTATGATTAGATCGTTGCATATCACGTAAGTAGTAAGACAATTGTTTTATAGATTCCTCCCATTTGTCATAAATTTTATAAAGTGCACTCTTCCATCCATTATAAGCAACTGTATATGTGATATCAAATCCATATTTGTTCTTAATCAATACCATGATGGCACTTGGTTTAATAACAGGGTCATTGCGGATAAAATCTAGTATCTCCCGAGCCACAACATCACTACCGAGATTCATATGATTAGTAGTTGTGTTACTACTAATGAAGCAAGTATGAGGAAAATTATACCTTGTAATTATCCATGCATTTCTCCTCCATATAAATACACATCTGAGCCCTCAATTGCATGGAGTTTTATTCTGAGCTTGTTTGCAACAAACTTGCCATAATGTTTTTGAACTACGATCCACTTTAAATTATCTCTTAGCAACAATGATTGAATAGCTTTTCACAGCAGCTATGATGTGTTCTTTATCCTCAAAAGACATATTTTCTGCTAACTTACCATTTCTTTCATCATAACATGACACTGAAGCATGAATTCCCATAGAATCACGACATATTCTCTGAAGCAGGAATTCCCATTGAAGGCCCGATTAAAGTATAAAATGGTAATGTGTCTAACTTTACCTGTTCATGATCATTACTTTCACTGACAATGTCATCCTCACCATCCAAAATAATGTTCTCTTCTTCGTCAAAACCGTCCTCCATATAATCATTTTCATAATTAAACTCCATCTCAGTGAAAGAATCACCTACTGGATCGAATTCTTTGGGGTCTATGGTATATATGAAAATATATTCACATTGGTTACAACGAAATGCTTTATGCAGATCAAAACGGTTAGATATATAATACCTAAATAAAATTGAAGGTTATGCTTCATTAAAAGTGAATCACTTTCCATTTCATTGTTATTTTCCATGTTCATTATCTTGCAAAAAAAGCACCACGGGGCTAATCACTAAAATCTCACTTTCCACTAAAGATCAAGTTTCATCACATGGAGTCTTTAAAATGAATGCAATTAACTGCATATAAGCTTCAAATTATTATTTTCAAATCAACAGATTGTACACTATGTAATAAATATCATACAAAATGAATAAATAGAGTAATAAAGTACTTAAAACAACACTAACACAGCAGTATGCGAAAAATGATATGATTATACGAACAAAACAAGAATAAAACATTTACAAAATCTGCTAGAAAATCTGGTAGAAAATGAGACTGAAGCATTTTCAAAAGAGACACAAAATCTGCTGGAAAATGAATAAATAGAGCAATTAAGTATTTAAAACAACACTAACGCAGTATTATGCAAAAACAAATCCAACATTCTACGAAAATATTGAAGCATTTAAACTCCATGTGATGGAAATTGATGGGGCTAATCACTCAAATCCCATTTTCTTACACAATTTCTCTTCAATTTCAATATCAAATAAAACTTACATAGGAAAAGGAAACGAGTCACAGTCGAACGGGATAAGCTTTGCCGCCTTCTCAATCACAAGATTGAACAGAAGCTCACTTGCAGCAGGAGTACGATGACTTCTTTGTTTGGGTGAGTTAACAAATAGCAGGAAGCTAAGAAAAAGTGGGAAAAAGTTGTGGATGTAACTTGTTTCTAACCTACGACTCCCGGTAAGTGGGTTAGTGAGGTAAAAAGATGGCAAAGTAGGTTATTTTGATAAATAGAAAAGCAAAGTGGATTATTTGGATAAAATACCCCTTGTTTCAAGCATCAGTACTGATGCTGCTACTATCCTTATTGTTCCTGTGCAAAACCGTGCTTTAGGCCTTCTTTACCTGGGTGATTAGGGTGTTGTAGACCTAATATATTGACACTTCAAAATAGCAAAATGAGAATATACACATGATATCCTAAAGTCAAGTAGGACACATCAATTATATGTTTAATTTTAAAATAAAAATTTAATAAAATATGAACGAAAATATCAATATGTATGGTGGAAGACCAATAATATGTTATATACTATAAATATACGAAATAATAATATGATTAAATTAAATATATAGTAAAAAAATAAAGTATTAAAATGAGAAATTATAAAATTTTAAAAAAATTAAAAATATAATATATTATAATAATGGATATGGGGTATTATAAGTCGTACATATGAACGTGTGTCCGACATATGTAAAAACACGAACTTTTAAAAATACAGAGTATTCGTGCAGCCTAGTGCCCAACTGTCGGGACATGTAGTATCTTTATCTTCTTATATGACATTTTATTATTTTAATGACATAGCTTTTTTGCAGATAT
Source organism: Utricularia reniformis (assembly GCA_009725065.1). Lineage (NCBI taxonomy): Eukaryota > Viridiplantae > Streptophyta > Magnoliopsida > Lamiales > Lentibulariaceae > Utricularia > Utricularia reniformis. Next base: position 3,074 of record RWGZ01001806.1, on the reverse strand, counting down.
TATCTTTGATTGCTTCTTTCTTTCCTCGTTCATTTGTTCTTCACGACATCTCAAGAAACCAAACGAGTGTTTGGAGATATACTTCCCCCACGAAGTTTTCTCCACGTGTATGATTCTAAAAATGAGGGGTTTGGTGTCTTGTTCGGGGAAAATTAGTGTTCTTGTTTGAGGAAAATTAGGGATTTGATAATCTTCTTTCCTTCTCTATCTTTCTTTTCAAAATTTGTGTGAACTCATATCGACTATCGGATGACGAATCAGAAGTGCCAATAAATCTTCCAGTATCTCTTGAGTACTTCTCTTTATGAGTATGATTATTATTAGTCTTAAATGCAACATAGGGAAAGAAATATAGAGCCACCACTCTTAACCTTTTATATTTGAGGTTGACTTTTTATTGATTTTTTATGTATTCTTCTTGCCATTTTTCTGTAAATTATATTTGTTTATTTTTCAGTTGTGTATTTTGTTTTGAGGATCCTTGGTCGTGTATATGTTGCATTTGTTAGCTCTTGGATTCTTTTTTGCTCAATTCAAATGTATGTCTTATGTGGTTGTTATCTTGGTCTTTTCATGAAATTCAAATTTCAGTGGTTTAAATTTAGATATGGAGCTCCTTCAATTTTCATTTTGTTATTTTTTTTTTGAGTTGAGATGTGGCTAGTGCTAGATGGTAGGTTGATTTTAATTTTGAGAGGAGTTCGTGATTGACCCCCCAATTTTGAAATAATGTAAAGATCGTGCTCTTAAAGTTTTTAAATTACATGAGACGCACCCAATGTTGATATAATGCATATTGTTGACCCCTCAAGTTTTATTATTTGTAAACACCATGTCCTTTAAGTTTATTAATTGCGTCATTGACCCATAATGTTTGAATACCGTTTATATTTGACCATAATATTCATTATTATTTTGTGTTTTGTTGTGTGACTAACCCTCGATCTTTACCCATGTTGCAATTGACCACTTTTGTTTGTTAATGTGATTTTAAGCCATACGTTGTGGAGACAGAAAAAAAACCACAATGTAATCACATCATAAAACCATATGATTTCTGTATGATATGGTACCAACCATACCAACATAATATTAGAGTTGTACTTGCGAACAATTTCAAACTCATTCGTATCAAACATAATGTACTTCAATAGAGGATTTACAATCTCATCCTCTATTGTAGCACTTGACAATGTCATCGGGTGGACAATGTTATCTTTTTTTGAATACCAAATAAATTACTTTTTCCGTAACGATGTTTCTTCTTACCGGAGCCTTCGGCGTATGCAAATTCTACAAAAAATAAAAATATAGTGTTGCATTATGCACATCGATAGAAAACACAAGTAATAGATGCAAACCTGATTTTTTGTTTTCTTTGGCGTAGCCACTGGGATCTTGGGTAAGACATCACTTGCATGGTTTGTTGATCCAACAACACTTTGTTCCATAGTGTCAGCATGACAAGTATTATGTCGATCATTCTTATGTTGTTCATTAAGTGGTGATGCATATTTTTCCCTATTGTGGCTTAACTCACCACAATTCCCACAAGTGTTCATTTTTCGATTTATGTTCAAAAGCATGTGCGCATTGCGGGACGACGCTTCAGTCCGTGATTTTTTGCCCTTTAAACTTGGTCTTCCTCGCTTTGCAGTCTTGAAATTTGGTGGCTTGAGAGCCTTCTCTTGACTTTCAGGCTAGTGTCTATGTCTCAGCTATCCTTCGATGGGCATATTGTACGCTATGATGTATCTGGTCACGATGTAAAAATTGTCTACCAAAGTCTCCGGCCTCTGATTCTTTCTCTGAATAGCAGACATCACATGTTTACATGGTATTCATTTGACATACGAATCAAAATGTGTGTAAGTTTTTGATTTGATGCAATATACTTGAAGGATGAAACCAAGTATTTATGTGTACCCGTTAATTGCCATATATTGCATGAGCACCTGCGATTAGTCACATTCAAGCAATGATTGCCACAAACCCTTGCCATTGCCAATGGTATGGGGTCAGACTTCGATAAAACACAAGCACCGAAGCGAGAAGCCTCAACTAGTGAACGAGCATTGGTTGAGCAAATTGTTCTTGCATAGTGGCTCCTTTTTCGGAACAACTCCGAAGAAAGACTATTAACATCCTAATGTCCTCCAGGAGATGGGTCACATGGTATCGCCGAGCTTTTAAGATCATCTTGTTGAACACTTCGACAGTATTATTTAGAAAAATAATACTCTTGCTAGTGTGATTAATAAATGCACAAGGCCATAAACGTGGACTAATATTCGTCAATTCCCTCTAGGCTCTAATGTTGATGGATTTTAAAGTGTACATGTGACAATCAAAATCTGGAGTCGTAGTAGATCGCGCAGCAGTCCAAACAACAACTCTCACTGCTTCGAAGTAGCACTTCTCTATGGTGAGGTCATGAAAAACTGTCCTTACAAAATCTGAAATAAAAAGTGTGAGATCTTTTATAAAACACTCTTTGTACCTATTGCCAAGCCACTTTGCATTTATTGAAAAATTTAATTTTCCGACACACATCCATTGTGCTATGGATTATATCATTTGAGTCTTTGACACTCTACCCATAGTCATTCTTTTTCTTGGTCACGTTTACATACCAATGACACTCATTTGTACAATATTTCTTACATCTGATTTATAGTCGGTCAATCTCGTTCTTTTCAATACAGAATTCTTTCCCATGAAAGATGCAGAAGGTTATGAGTGCTTATTTGGCATGTTCTTTGTTTCTGAATGTTAGCTCTGTCATATTCTCCAAAACAAAACATTTACAAATAATGTTTAAGTCACAAATAACTTAAATATAATAAACATCCAATAATGGTTCACCTAAGTTTTTGAGGTGGCTTCCTGCCGAAAGCATTATTGCATAGTTGCTAGCTTTTATCTTCAATGTCTTCTGATGAAACAAAAACGTATTCGATATCCACACATTCATCAAGTGCATATGAATCAAACATACTAACAACATAATCTATAGCTTGCTCTAACGCATCGTACCCACCGTCATCATCTCAAGTTGAACTTTTGCTATCTTC
>RWGZ01001805.1:0-26748 GCA_009725065.1 Utricularia reniformis | reverse complement strand
TGTATATTCAAGGCATGCCATGGTTCATGGCCTTGTTCCATGTCTCATTTTGTTCATGCTTGTTTTCTGATTCAGATTTCTGGGACTGACAAGTTTGCAAAAGTGATAGATTTTCTTCGTCGTCAACTTCACAGGGAAACCCTGGTAGGTACCTTTATATAGTTACTAGTTTTCATGGTTATTTTTATTCATTTTGACATACTGATATCAACATTTTTTGTTTTTATTCAAGTTCGTGTATGTAAACAGTTCTTTCTCGCCAAGTCCTGATGAACTTGTAATAGATTTGTATAATGTAAGCCACCATTTTAATTACTCTTCTCATGTTTATTTGAAAATCTATAATAATTCTCTGTTGATTATTATGTTCAGAATGTTGGTATTGATGGGAAACTTGTGGTGAACTACGCATGCTCCATGGCATGGGGATAAATTTTTACAGTATCTTTTCTTTTATGGTAAATATATTTTCTTTGATCAGGTATTAATTAATCTATTTGGTGGTTTGGTTTCACATTAATATATCAACATTTGTTAAGATTAAGAGTACAGCTAGATCTTTTTATCTTAGATTAGCAGTTACATTAGATTAACCGCAATAGCATTAGCTCAACTCTGTATATAAGCAAATGTAATATTATTCATTCAATAACAATTCATTTTTTACATTCAACCGCTCTCTGCTATTTTTCGTCTTCTCCACATGGTATCGGAGCGTTAACTCATCGATCCTCCGCCATCGTATTCCGGCGACCTCAACACCTAATCACAGCGATACATCTGAATCCATGGAAAACGATAAAGGTAATCTGAACACCAGTAGTGGCGACCTCAAAGTAACTCAAAATACAAGCTATACATTAGACTCTCCATTCTTCGTCGTCGGATCCGATCACTCAGGACTTTTTCTGGTAACAACTCCTTTATATGGAAGTACTAATTATGCTACTTGGAAAGAATCGATGCGATTGGCTTTAATATGAAGATTTAAATTATGTTATGTCGATGGATCTATCATAATACCTGCTCTAGGTTCTGCTGAATATCCACATTGGGAACGAATTGATTCCGTGGTTCGATCATAGATCTTAAATGCGCTGAACAATGACATTCGCGGTGCATTCATCTACGTACCTACTTCCAGGCGTCTCTGGATTGACCTTGAGAAACGATTTGGAGAATCTAATGGCGTTCTGCTATATCAATTAGAACGTGATGTTCGGACTCTGAATCAAGGATCCTCCAGCGTAGCTGAATATTATACTAAGCTTTCTGAGCTATGGGAGAATATAAATAGAGCTTTACCGCTACCGAATTGCACTTGCGGCGCAATCAAGGGATGCACTTGCAAACTGATGTCTCTGCTGCTCACTTACCAGACGAATTCCAGACTTCTACAATTTCTCATGGGGCTTAAGGAAGAATTTGCTGCAACGAGAAGTCAAATATTGATTATGGATCCACTTCCTTCGCTTAATCGGGCTTATGCCATCATTATCCAAGCTGAACGAGAGAAAACAGTTACTAGAACTCATCAAATCGTCAATTTTGATATTGCATTATTATCTCGAGGCATCATGAAGAAACCTTCGTTTAAGCCTCAGTCTTCCAGATTTTCATATGCTGAGAACTCAGGGGATCGTTTCTATACACATTGCAAAAAATCAGGCCATACATAGGAAGGGTGTTTCTTAATAACTGGTGTCCCGGACTGGTATAAGGTCTTGAGAAACACTCAGGGAAGAGGAATTCCTAGGGAATATGCACATTTGGCATCGACTAGAAATGATGAAGAACAACCCTTGCAATCATCAGACTCTACATATCATGACATTACCACTGCTGCGACCAATGACTCTATATTGAATTTATTGCAAGGGATACAACAGCTGTTAAAGCAAGGCCAAGGAGTTGGTACGGAATCCCATCAAGTTCACTTCGCACAAACTGATTTTGCAGGTACCATTCCTTCTCCTAAGTATTTAGGTAATTCATGTTCAAATTTTTGGATTGTGGACACATGAGCTTCTAGCCATATCTGTCATAACCATGCCACTTTTACCAGCCTCACCCCACTCAAGATCCCTAACCCAGTGAAACTACCCAATGGAACCATATGTTTGGTCTCTGAGTATGGAAAAATATACATCCATCCAAATATGTTTATGTGTGATGTACTTTATCTTCCGTCTTTTCAATTCAATCTCCTATCAGTGCATAAATTAGCTCTATTTTCGGATATCATCACTTTATTCACAGCCTCCAACTGTATCTTTCAGGACCAGAAGACTAAAACTGTAGTGGCGGTTGGGCGTGTGTTCGGTAATCTCTATTTCCTAGATGAGTCTTCCTTTGACATAGTATTACTTCAACAGTTTAACTCATTTACTTACCTGCTTAAATAATGTTCATCAAACTCCAAATGTTAATGCATTGTCTATTATTGGATCTCCTATGTGATATTTGTCATTTCTCAAAACAAAGACGACTGCCATTTTATAAGTCTTCAGTCCATACCTCCTCACCTTTCGAACTATTGCATTTAGACATTTGGGGTCCTTATAATACTCCCACCACAACCGGGGCTCGATACATCCTAACAATAGTAGACGACTTTAGCCGTTCCACTTGGACATTTATGATGCACAACAAATCTCAGACCCCGGATCTTCTTGAGTCATTTTTCAACAAAGTTTTCACCCAACATAACACCCTCATAAAATCAATCCGTTCCGATAATGGCTTTGAATTTTTATGTCGACAGAGCAAGCTCCTTTTCGCCTCTCGTGGTATTTCTCACCACACTTCTTGTCTCTACATTCCTCAACAAAATGGAGTCGTCGAACGAAAACATAAACACTTACTCGAGACGGCTAGAGCTCTCATGTTTCACTCTTCCATTCCCTTAGAATTTTGGGGGATTGTATTCTCACGGCCACCTACATTATTAATCGCATCCCTCATCCGTACTTAATTGGGACACCTCTTACTTCAGATTGTTCCATCACAAACTAGACTATTTATCCTTTAAAACCTTCGGATGCCTATGCTTCACCAAAATTAATACACCACATCCTGATAAATTCTCCCCAAGATCTCATAAATGTGCATTTCTTGGCTATGTCTCTGGCGTCAAAGGTTATAAAGTCCTCGATCTCATAGACCATAGCACTTTTGTCACACGAGACATTCACTTTTATAAACACATATTCCCGTTCCGTGACAATGTTTCTGTGTCCTCCACACCCCAGCCCCCCTCCACATCTCATACCCCTTTGTTTCCTGACCCTGGTTATATTGAATTTTTCGATTCCATTATGCCTCCATCCCCAAACCAAGATGCTTCCGCTCATGATCCAATAGTCTGCTATAGTCCTCACCAAAGTCCTTCCACCCATGATCCAGTTGACATTTCAATCCCTAATTCTCAATATGTCATTCCACGAAAAAGCTCTCGGCCCACTAAACCTCCAGCTTGGCTTAATGACTTTGTCACATTTTCTCAATCCTTACCATCCCATCCTCTCGACCATCACCCACACTATTTTCCATTTCTCAACCCACCAAATTTCGCAGCACACCACTTCTCATTCCTGGCTCAAGTATCCACAATCCAAGAACCTCTGAATTATAAAGATGCTAGCTCTCGAAAGGAATGGGTACATGTCATGCACAAAGAACTGGACACTCTTGAATAAATCCAGACCTGGAACTTGGTTCCTCTACCCTCTGATCATCATCCCATCGGTTGTAAATGGGTCTATAAGACACAACTCAACTCCGATGGATCTATCGCTCGATACAAAGCACGACTTGTTGCTAAGGGATTTCATCAAATTGAAAGCGTCAATTATACAGAAAGTTTCTCACCCGTCGCCAAAGTAACTAATGTTCGATTGATCTTGGCACTAACAACGAGTCAACAATGGCATCTCCACCAGGTTGACATTAATAACGGCTTCCTCCACGGGTCATTAAACGAAACTGCTTATATGGAAATCCCCGAGGGATACACCACTCACAAACTTGGTGATGTTTGTCTCATGCGACGCTCTTTCTATGGATTGAAACAAGCATCTCGCCAATGGAATTCTGAATTGACAAAACAGTTACTGGCTTACGGTTTTCAACAGTCCGGCCATGACCATTGCTTATTTACTCTTATTGGGGCCTCAAACAACCTTCTGATACTCGTCGTTTACGTTGATGATATCCTATTGTGTGGCTCATCCGTCGCTGATATTACTTCAGTGAAGTCCTACTTACATCAACTTTTACCATCGAGGATCTCGGACATGCGAAATTCTTTTTGGGACTTGAAATAACACATTCTACCGATGGGGTCTTCTTTAATCAACGTAAATATATCTTGGATATCCTTGAAGATATGGGACTAGTCACTGCTAAGACAACATCCAACCCACTGCCTAGCGGCTTTCCGTCACGAATGGATATTGAATCACTCTATCTTGATGATCCAGGACCATACATACATCTTATCGGTCGATTGCTATATTTGAATTTTAGTCGACCAGACTTAGCCCACGCCACTCAAGTTCTGAGTCAGTTTATGCAAACTCCGCGGAAATGTCATTGGGATGCTAGACTCCACACAATGCGATACTTAAAAGGATGCCCCTCTCACGGATTGTTTTATTCTAAAGACACAGAGATTTGCCTCAAAGCTTTCTGCGACGTTGACTGGGCTTCTTGTACAGAAACTCGACGCTCTATCACTGGTTTCTGCATTTTTCTTGGTTCGTCGCTTGTTTCATGGAAGACCAAGAAACATAATATAGTTTCCCAATCTTCCACAGAGGCTGAGTACCGGAGAATGGCTTCCACAGTTTGTGAGTTAAAATAGATTTCATATCTTTTACAGGATTTGCATTTCTTATCGATACTTCCCATCCCGCTGCATTGTGACAACAAATCGGCCCTCATGATCACTTCTAATCTAGTTCTCCATGAGCGAACGAAACACTTGGAAATTGACTGCCACCTTGTTCGTGATTGCCATCGGGACGGCTTCCTAGATCTTCGTTACATCACCAGTAAGGAGCAACTCGCATATATTTTTACCAAACGTTTATCTGATGCTAACTTCCATTACCTCGCATCCAAGCTTGGTCTCATCACCATCGATGATCCTACAGCTTGTGGGGGGAATGTTAAGATTAAGAGTACAGTTAGATCTTTAATCTTAGATTAGCAGTTACATTAGATTAACCGCAATAGCATTAGCTCAACTCTGTATATAAGCAAATGTAAAATTATTCATTCAATAACAATTCATTTTTTACATTCAACCGCTCTCTGCTATTTCTCGTCTTCTCCACAACATTAGATTGACATTATAATTCTATATACATTCATATTCTAAGTAACCAAAGAATTTTGGGAATTAATTTTACTAGTAGTGTGATAATCAAAGTTTGAAGACATTTTTTATATTGATTGATTTTGCCGAGTAGTGAGAAATTGAGAAAATTGTGTAATTGACCCCTAATGTTTAAAATAGTTTAAAAGCGATGTTCCAAAGTTTGTAAATTACGTGAGAAGGCCCCGAATTTCAAAACTGTTAAAAAATGATCAATGGGTGAATAGTAGCGGTTTTCGTCTTTTTTCGTATTAATGTTTTTGATAGTTATGTGTTATTTTAAAAATTTTCAAAGTTTCGAGATATATTCCTAACATTTTTTCAAGGTTAATAAGTCAAATATAAATTTTGGGGACGTTGAAAATATCAACGAGTATAAGGGTTAAATATAAACGGTTTTGGAAGTTCGAGGGTCAACCACGCAATTCTTAAACTTTGAGGGCACGGTATTTACAATATTTAAAAGTTTAAGGGTCAACCGTGCACATTATATCAACTTCGGGGATTTCGTATGCAATTTACAAACTTTAGGGGCACCGCCTTTACACTATTATAAAACTTAGGGGTCAATTACAAACACCACTCGTGAGAAATTATATTTTATTGAATTTTGCAAATTTAGATTTATCAATCTATTAGAATTTGGAAATTAAAGATATAATTTTTTTCAATATAAACTCTCCTGTTCTGTGTGCTACGGTGAATTCATCAGATATATTCTTTACTTGAAGCAAATGACATGTTAGAAATTCAAATCCCTAAAATCGGTCTTTATCACCCACAACTCTTACCATTTTCAGTAAAAATTAGATATTTTTTAATTACTAATTATCAATTAAAAACATTTTATTTTTTAACATACTTTAATAGAGTAAATTAGACTATTAAGTTACTTAATTTATAATCTATTTCATAATGAGAAAATTGCATAAATAGCCCCTCAACTTACGAGATGTGTAAATGCTATGTTCTCCAACTTATGAAATTGCAGGAATGACCCCGCAAGTTATCAAAACCGTTTGTTTTGACCCCTGGTATTTAATACATGATTTTCCGTTAAGTTTGTAAACATTTTTCGTTCTTAGTATTAGTTGTCAATGTTCACAAATTATGCAAATAAGTATTTTATACGAAAAATTATACAAAATTGATACTTCAAGTTCGAGAAATGTGCATCTGGACGTAAAACAATAACAATGTCGTAGATGGTCAATATTAAACGGTATTGTTTACTTGAGGTGTCGTACATGCATTTAATTAAAGTTGGAGGGTCATATGTGCGTATTTTTATTAATTTTGGGTGTCATATTTGCATATTTTTGGTAACTTGAGGTGTCATATTTGCAATTTCGTAACTTGGAGGGCATGCCCTTTACACCACACGAAAGTTGGAGGGTCACCGGCAAACGTCACCCATTTCATAATTTTAAAACTTCTATATAGTAATTGTCTTTAATAGAGTTCAGACTATTAAATTTTAAAACATAATAGAATTTACAATTTTTAATGAGATTACTATATTTTTTTATTTATCATATCAATAATTTTTTATTTGAAATTTAAGTATGCTACTTAAAATTTTCATATTTATATATATAAATATATTTTAAATGTATTTACTTTTGCAGTTATATATATTTCTATTATTTTGATGTATCATACATGGCGCTTGTCACAAATAAATTATATTTCTATTATTTTGCATTCTTTTAATATAATTCAATCCGTTTAAAACAAAAATGCCCCAAATGTACGAGTAGGATTTGGGAGGTTACACGTTATCTTTAATTAAAATTCTATAGTCGTATCATTTAATGTGGGATTATAATTGAATTAATGTATAATAGATAAGAGATCATATTAAAAAAAACATTGAATAAGTAGAATGTGAAACAATTTATTTCATATTTCAAGATCCTTCTAGTCTCTTCCATCATTGCCATTTCCCATGAACAATCAGAAATTAAATTCTACGTAAACAAATCTAAACCACTCAAATCTCCGCTGTGGATTTCAACGATCCAGATTTGTTTCTCAAATTTACAATTAAAATCTGGAGGAAATGCTTGGGAAGAAGAACCTGAAACGAGGAGGAAGCCTACCAGTGCGTGATATCATCTCAATCGTCTCAACAAATATATTTAAACTTCTCATCGGAGGGATGAAGATCGTCAAAGGTAACACCGTGGAAGCGAACACGAAGAACAACACCACCACCATATTCTCCAATTTAATTATTTTAATAATTCTTACTCTATTTATAGATATCCTTACTCCCAAACTTCCATTAATTTAGTATTTGAAATTGTCAAACATTGAATTCTTATCATTATTTATTTTTAAAATTTATAAAATCGATATGTTTATAATTTTATAGATTTTTTTTTAATATTTGAAATTTTCAAATATGGTGAGTAATTGGTTTCTCTTAGATATTTTAATATGATTCAATTCTCTTATGAATTGAATTACACCAACATTCTTCAGTGCAAGCTCCTTTAAAAGTTAGAAATTGAATCATGAATTTCTACATTGTTATCTTTATTTATTTTTAAAATTTATAAGATCTCCACACTTAACATATGCAAGCTCCTTTAAGTGCATCTAAGTCTTTAAAATCGTTTTGCTTCTACAATATTTGATACAAACACAACAAAAATTTTATACTTTTGAAATCTAAATTGTATTTAAGACAATCCAAATGTTCAGTTAGCAACAAATATTAATATTATTATATATATAAGTCATTTGTCAATCCCATCTTTGAATACCTAAAACACCAAGATATTTTACTTGTTCTTGTTTCTCTAGTTTGTCACTCTATTAAGAACAATTATTGTTAAATTTATAGAGTCAGATCAATTTCATTGAATGTGCTCATATATAAAGGGAAAAGATCACAACGTAAAAAATGTGAACAAGTCAACCGTTTATCTTATAAACTAATTCACACCACTTTCATTTTCCAATATAGAACAATTTCATTATTTCAACAATTATGCTTTCTAGCAACTGGGAAAAATAGAGATTTGTATATATAAAAAACACATTTGAATAAGTGCAGTAAATGAAGCCTTTGTTCTCCAATGAAATAGTACATAAGGAGATAATTCAAATGAGTTACCTATTTCATGCTTCTTGCATTTCTTGAATATGATTAAGTGCAGTCTCCAAATCCCATCTTTTTTCAACATCTTCTTCGCTACAAGCTATTCCAATTCCCAGAAGCTTCTCCATTTGTGTTACGTAGATCTGTGAGTCAATTCCCATTTCAGTATCAAATATTTGTGTGCTTTTTGTGCTATGTTCTTGTACAATATCATTAATCCATTCAGACAACTCAGTGTTCGAATCACCACTTCCTTTTCCCATATAATTCGCTACGAACTTTCCAGTTAGAGTCTCAAGTATCAATATCCCTAAACACCACACATCAGTTTTCTTGCAAATTTTGCCTGTTTTTAAATATTCCGGTGACTGATAACCCCAAAGCACTTGATGCACAGAACTAGGGTTTACTACCGGAGCTAAAGAGTAATCCATAAGCATTGGGTTAAAGTTCTTGTCCAAAAGCACGTTTGATGACTTTAAGTGACCATTTGGAAGGGTGAGGCTAGCAAGCTCTCCATGAAGATATGCTAATCCTTTTGCTACTCCCTTTATTATTTTTAACCTGATCGCCCATTTCAAACCGGGTTTTTCTTCTGAATGCTTTCCTGCACATGTCATTTTTGTTGAAATAGTGGTTATTGTCCCACGTGGGAAAATAATAGTGGGGTGGATTGTTTATAAAAGAGAATATAGACCACAGTAAATGACTTGTTCAAGTTTTTTACAGTATGATATTCTCCCTCTTATACGTTATATTCAAGCTCACTCCTCACGTAAATTGACCTAACTCTAGAAATTTAACATTTTCAGTATTTACCATGAAAGTGTGATTGATTGATATATAAAAGAGAATGTTGATTATAGTAAATGATTTGTTCAAATCTTTTACACTAGGGTCTCGTCCCTCTTATATATTATATCCGAATACACTCCTCACGTAAATTGACTTGACTCTAGAAATTTACTATTGTCCCACATCGGAAAATGAAAGTGTAATGGATTTGGTTTATAAAAGGGAATGTGACCATAGTAAATAACTTGTTCAAGTTTTTACAGTGTGGTCTACTCCATGTTATACGTTATATCCAAGCACACTCCTTACGTAAATTGACTCGACTCTAGAAATTTAACATTTTCAGTACTTACCATGAAGATGTGTTGCTAAGCTTCCATTGTAAATATAGTCGAAAACCAGAAGCTTTTCTTCTTTACGATAGAAGTAAGCAACTAAAGGAAGTAAATTAGGGTGTTTAAGCCTTCCAATTCTTCTCATATGCTCATGAAAATCTTCTTTTGCTACGTTATTCATTTGCTTGAATCTTTTAACAACTAATGGCTCTCCATCAACAAGTACTGCTTTATATGATGCCCCGAAGTTACCACTACCAAGAACTTCAGCTGAAGCTCGCATTAGGTCCGGTAAATCGAACTTTTGCCTCTCTTCACTAACAAATGTGAGCTTTGTTCCTGCTGTTACTGTAGTACCAGCTCCTTTTGACTGATCACCAACATGAGGAGAAGCAGATGCAGTTGCAACACCTACGGGGAGATCTTTTTCGTCGTAAGGAGCCGAACCTTCTCTTCCGAGCCTTGGAGTTGGGGTTTTTCGACTCCGAATACATATTAGAAGCAGCAAAATAAGGATAATCAGGCCTAGAATGATGAAGATGATTATTAATACTGTTGAGAATTTGTTTTGATTAGAAGGTGATGTTGTTGAAGGTGACGAATCGAGAGACGGTTCCGAATCGGGCGATGGAATCGGAGAATTGCATAATGTTGCTAAAGGCTTCCCACATAACGCTTTGTTCCCTGCATCAGATTAGTATTCTTTTAACATATTACATGTTAATGTTCTTGCATTTTAACATAAGATTTGTCTGAAAATTGGACCTGAGAATGAGCCTGGATCCAAATTCTGCAGATTTGTAGGAATGGGGCCTTCTAATTGGTTGTTCGAGACATTGAAGATCTTGAGATGTTCGGAGCTGATGGCTGGAATCATACCGATAAAGCGATTATTCTCAAGCCTTAACTGGATCAGTTTTGGAGATTGAAGTGACGATGGAATTTGGCCTGAGAATTCGTTGTTCGCTAAATCAACTTTCTTTAAAGAAGTCATCCCTTTGAAAGCATCCTTTGAGATCTCACCGGAGAATCGATTATTCGACAGAAATAATGATTTTAAAGCTCCAAGGTTTCTCCAATCAGGCATTTGACCTTGAAATTTATTGTTCTTGAAGCTAAGTGTTCTCAAGAAACGTAAAGGAACAAGAGATTTAACATCTATTTGTCCTTGTAAACTCATGTTCTCAAGCTGTAATCCCCATACATAGCCATCAAAGCAGAGAACACCTCCCCAGTTGCTTCTGTAACCGGAGCACGGCGGAACCGCCGCATCCCATTTCGGAAAAGAAGGTTCCACGTTTGCTAATGAAGATTTGAAGTTGAGAAGGGCAACGGAACCGTTTTCCTCGACTGCGAATCCTTGAAATGGAAGGCAACCCAGAAGCAGAAGAATGAAGATCTGCATCGTTGTTGGGCGCACAGGATCATCTCCGGCATGCGCGCCCGTTGACGGCATCGGTGATGGTGGAGTATTTGGGTGATCGGAGGCTAAGGGAAATGGGAAGGCATTGATAGTAAGCTTTTTGTTGTATTTTGATCAGGTTGAAGGAGCAAGAGAGAAGAAGGAAATTTGATTAATGCAAATGGGAAAGGGAATGGGAATGGTAAATTTGTGGCGAAGAGAAGAGACTGGTGAAAACAACAACAATTCAAAGTTAATGAACCGGATTTGGAGGAGATAAAATAGGATGAGAGGCCAATATTTTTTACTAAAAAACTCTTGAATTGCATAAATAATGATGATAATTAATGTTTTTGATAAAATTATATTTTGAACTCAAATATATTTGGCTATAGGAAAATTTTCAATTTTGGTCCCTCAAATTTACTTCAAATCAATTTTGATTCATCAATTCTAAAAAAATGAAATTAANTTGACTGATCACCAACATGAGGAGAAGCAGATGCAGTTGCAACACCTACTGGGAGATCTTTTTCGTCGTAAGGAGCCGAACCTTCTCTTCCGAGCCTTGGAGTTGGGGTTTTTCGACTACGAATACATATTAGAAGCAGCAAAATAAGGATAATCAGGCCTAGAATGATGAAGATGATTATTAATACTGTTGAGAATTTGTTTTGATTAGAAGTTGATGTTGTTGAAGGTGACGAATCGAGAGACGGTTCCGAATCGGGCGATGGAATCGGAGAATTGCATAATGTTGCTAAAGGCTTCCCACATAACGCTTTGTTCCCTGCATCATCAGATTAGTATTCTTTTAACATATTACATGTTAATGTTCTTGCATTTTAACATAAGATTTGTCTGAAAATTGGACCTGAGAATGAGCCTGGATCCAAATTCTGCAGATTTGTAGGAATGGGGCCTTCTAATTGGTTGTTCGAGACATTGAAGATCTTGAGATGTTCGGAGCTGATGGCTGGAATCATACCGATAAAGCGATTATTCTCAAGCCTTAACTGGATCAGTTTTGGAGATTGAAGTGACGATGGAATTTGGCCTGAGAATTCGTTGTTCGCTAAATCAACTTTCTTTAAAGAAGTCATCCCTTTGAAAGCATCCTTTGAGATCTCACCGGAGAATCGATTATTCGACAGAAATAATGATTTTAAAGCTCCAAGGTTTCTCCAATCAGGCATTTGACCTTGAAATTTATTGTTCTTGAAGCTAAGTGTTCTCAAGAAACGCAAAGGAACAAGAGATTTAACATCTATTTGTCCTTGTAAACTCATGTTCTCAAGCTGTAATCCCCATACATAGCCATCAAAGCAGAGAACACCTCCCCAGTTGCTTCTGTAACCGGAGCACGGCGGAACCGCCGCATCCCATTTCGGAAAAGAAGGTTCCACGTTTGCTAATGAAGATTTGAAGTTGAGAAGGGCAACGGAACCGTTTTCCTCGACTGCGAATCCTTGAAATGGAAGGCAACCCAGAAGCAGAAGAATGAAGATCTGCATCGTTGTTGGGCGCACAGGATCATCTCCGGCATGCGCGCCCGTTGACGGCATCGGTGATGGTGGAGTATTTGGGTGATCGGAGGCTAAGGGAAATGGGAAGGCATTGATAGTAAGCTTTTTGTTGTATTTTGATCAGGTTGAAGGAGCAAGAGAGAAGAAGGAAATTTGATTAATGCAAATGGGAAAGGGAATGGGAATGGTAAATTTGTGGCGAAGAGAAGAGACTGGTGAAAACAACAACAATTCAAAGTTAATGAACCGGATTTGGAGGAGATAAAATAGGATGAGAGGCCAATATTTTTTACTAAAAAACTCTTGAATTGCATAAATAATGATGATAATTAATGTTTTTGATAAAATTATATTTTGAACTCAAATATATTTGGCTATAGGAAAATTTTCAATTTTGGTCCCTCAAATTTACTTCAAATCAATTTTGATTCATCAATTCTAAAAAAATGAAATTAAATCCTTCAAATTTAATATATAATCAATTTTGATCAAATATTACTAAATTGTCCTTAATTTCAATTTCAATAAGTATACTAATTAAACTTAAATTAAGTTTCACCATTTATAAACATATATTTTTATTACGGAAATTTTTGGCTTTATGCTAAATATATTTTTCGATAAAACGAATGAAATTTTTAAAAAATTTCGGACCCAAAATTCATAACGCAAATTTATGTGTTAAACATCACATTTATATAAGAACATTTTGTATAATAATAGTAATGCTACATTTGAAATATTATTAAAATTTATAAAAATTCATTTAACACCAATAAACCAATTCACTAATTTTTTAAATATTAAAATATTTATTTTTAATACTGATATCGGATCGTACCACTCAATAGTGATATACATGTAAACATATCAACGACATAAAGACTAATAGACAATGTTTAATACATATATTTGCGTTTTGAATTTTAGTCCGAATTTTGATAAAATTTCATTCATTTTACCGGCAAATTATTTTTAGCATAGAGCCAAAAAATTTTCGTAGTTAAAACCAGTGTTTTCATACCGGACGATCGATACATCAAATTTTGGGCAGTATTCGTATTTTTGTTGGTACCTCCGATACCGATTATTGGGTCATTTTCCGAGTTTTCGGGTTCGACCAGAAAAAAACTAATTAAATATTATTTTCAAAAAAATTGCCACCGTCCGGTATACCGATCCGGACCGGTACAGAATTCCGGACCGGTATGAAAACATTAGTTAAAACATTGTTTATAAATAATGAAACTTAATTTAACTATTATTATTTGAAATTGAGAGACCAAAATTGATTTTGAAGCAAATTTGAGGAAGCAAAATTGAAATTTTTCTTTTGGCTATATTATATTAGGTTTATTTGATTCAATTTTTTAAAATTGAGTTGTATTGAGATATACTCATAAGTGGTGAGATATGATATCATAAATTTTTAAATATGTTTGGTAAAATACAATATTGAATTGATTTATGCAAAAATATTAATATACATTTATATATATATATATATATAATTATTGGAATTAATAGAATAAAGGATAAATTGATATTTTTCAAAATCACAACAATTGATCTTAATATCGCATAGTATCGCACCGTCACTTTAATTTGAGTTACAAACATACTCATTATGATAATACATGTTCAATCACATTAACATAGTTTTGTTCATTCGAATCGAATAATTACCCTAAACGTATGCACAAACCATATTTTTGAATCTTGAACAAACAAATCTATAGGGATAAGAATAAATAGTATAATACTTTTAAAATTTTTATCAATTTCTTGGTTCATTTCCATTTTCCAAAGGGAACCACGATCTCATCTATCTAACTGCACATGACACCACTTGAACTAGATCCAATTAAGATCCAATTAAAAATGTTATATTTTCGACTACTATAAGATAAATCATGGTCCCCATTTTCGATATAAGAAAATGAGATGTAGATACCGCAAAAATTAAGTAAAAGCAATATAAAGAAATAAAAATATATTAAATACCAAAAAAACCCCCAGCAGTAATCTCAGATTGAAGGGCTTTCTTGAGAGTTGCAGCAAAAACAACAATGAAGAAAGGCTCCTATTGAGTAAGCATTAGTCTTCATCCTCTTGGTTGCTTCTCTTTGATTTCATTCTTTTGCCTCTGCTTTTCTCTTTTTCCGATTTCTTTCTCTTGGGAGTTATTGTTTCCGGTGTCTCGGGAGCAATTTCCGGCACTTCCGTTGATTGTACGACTGATGAAAAAACAGTTAAAAGTTGACATGATCGTGTAATGAAATAAGAAAATGATCTCATTCTCAAGTGATTCAACCTGTACTCTTAAAATAGGGATCAAACACCACACTGCTAAGATGCTGCTTCAAGAAAACCTGCACAAAGGCAACACAGATATTGATCAATACGATGAAACGAACATCGTTCTAACGTCACATTTGCACTGGCTTAAAAATGCCGTTAGCTATATTTTCACTCTTGCAATGTGTACATTAACTAGTGGAAGAAGATTCAGAACTGGAGCATACCGCTGAGAGAAGTTGACGTGATTTTGCATCCCAAATGCGCAAGTAGCAATCGAGCCCTGACAGAAAATCATGTGTCGAGGATCAGTAAAGCTACTCAAGCTGAGGTGAAATTTAAGTAAGAGGAATTATATGTCTTTTCAAAGACAAAAAGCTTACCACATGAAGCTATTACTGGAAGTTCAGGGTGTTTCACTATGGATCTTATGCTACCGGAACATTTCCCGATGAAGCATCCTAAGAGTTTTCCTAAAGTTTTACAATACAAACGCGAAATGAGATCTCGAATGGCAGAACATATAGTTCTTTGAGTAACAGCAGAAAAATACTGAGGTAATAAGGACAAGAACATGTGATGGACGGTGCAAAAAAATGAACGTAATTACAAACATAGCTTTATTGGCTTAGTGAGATTCAATGATTCATATAGCATACCTGTGCGTATGTCTATGGAGGCAAGGTCACCTGAGCCATTTCCTACGTACACCGTCTGTCCATCGACATCTGCAGCAACGGCCTTGATAGGTGTTTCTCTAAAATCAAACGAAATAACAGGCCTTCTTTGAGCGGAAATATCATATAGGCGAACCTGTAAATTTAGAAGTTAAATCAATTTTCTTTCAACTTTACTTGCAAAAAAATGGACTCTCCAACCACAAATTACTGCAAAAGATATAAACCAAAAACAGCATAGGCAACAAAAAAAGGTTACAATTTTCTTCTCTTGAAAATTTAACCTCAAAATTCAACAGGTTCCAACCAAGAAACATTGGAAATACGATAAAATATAATAGGATCTGGTCTAGAAATTTGTGTAAAAATACCATTACCTGATGAGAACCAGTGCCAGCAACAATCTTTCGATGATCATCTTTACATAGGAAAGTTGCAGAAGTAAAGTAAGTTGGAGTGAAGATGCCAAGACTGTTCTTAGGTGGCTGTAAGACCAAGATTCGGCAAATCAAGCACTTGGGTAGTTCGCGTAATAGGAGAAGGTAAATTACTAACACATTTGGCAGCCCATATTTTTTTGCCCTCCTGGAGATCCCATACATTAACTTCAACACCCTTCCTGAGTGTCAAAACAAAGACTGTAAACACTCATCTATTGTTAATGTAGCAACATGCTATCTTCTAAAAGAAACAGATCGATGTAGCTAACCCTCCATAGATGGCATAATTCTCGCTTTCGTCCACTTCTGTACACATAATGTTGCCTGAGCCACAGACATTCTGCTTCACACAAGAAGCTTCATCAATGAGATGTTCTCCAGGCCCAACAGATGTCAAAACTGCAAGCCCTTTCGTGGTGCAAGAATGTAACTTGCATGACCTAATAAAAAGTTTACCATATTTATTTTAGAAAAAGTTGTTGAAGAAATTCAAACAGTTGAAATAAGGCAGAGTTTCCTTGTTTTTTTCCGTAGCAAGGTTATATCCACTTCCAATGCCCACAAAGGAGCCCGGACGAATATATCAAACAAAAATACCAATTAAAACTGTAATAGATTGCAGCAATCAGAAGTAGGAACACGAGGAATACCCAGGTGATGAACTTGACTGATGTTTTCTGAACAAGTGCAACCCAATTATGGTGTCATTCACAGGAATCGACTCAGGTTGAAACAAATTTGGAATAGAAGCGTGAAGATTCCCATTGATAGCACTGATAACTTCAATCTAAAAACACATTATTATTAGAATTATAACTCATCCCACCCCATATTTTGGCTCCTTAAAATAAAAATAAAAATCACTTACTGAACCACATTTCCGTGCAATACCAAGCAGCTGCATAGTTAGGCATCAACATGCAATGCAAACAATAAAAAGTTAAATCAACAATAAAAAAGTTGCTTGAGTCTGACGTAGAATCTGCAGCCAACCAAAATTGAACAATACTATTTCAATCGTTTTAGGAAATAAAAGCTCCAGAATCGTCAAGAGGTAAGTAGTAACTGATGATGTTTGATCTCGCAGCCAAATAAATTAATAAATTCCCAAACAAATTACAAACCTTTTACAACATCATAATCCCAAATGGACAGAAAACTTAGAACTTAAAATCCAAACAACGAGAAAAAGTTCATCTTTCAACATTGCAATCATTTCACCTAATCTAATTCAGGAAAACCATAAAAGCGCGCAATGCAAAAATTGAATCTCTAAATTCCAGGAAATGAAATTGATAAAATTATAAACTTTACATATTAAAAAACAAATAAGTACATAAAGGAACAAAGTACAAACTTGAACATACTGGGTCTATTTCTCGTTCTAGAATGGAAGTTGCAACGACACATTTGGAAGCATCCGGTACGCCCCACCGTTCCACCACTTTCGCAGCGCCTCCATTATCGCCACCATTGGCCTGAACAACTGTTTCAGACACAGCCCAAAAATAGGGAAAAAAAACTTAGTTGCATGAATATACTAAAATAAATAATCAATAAAATTCCGTCCTCTGTTATTACCTTTGATGAGGCCAAGAACATCGGAAGTAAGCGCACGGAGCGGAGGGCATCCAGGGCTCTCCGCAGTAATTGTCCGGGGCATATTTCTCCGAAGCAAAACCCCTAATCTAACTTGATCCTTACCTAAAACAGCAAAATATGACGGAAGGCGGGGATGGAGAGACTGCCGCCGCGGCAGTATAAACTTAAAACATCCCAAATTTATGGGCTTTCATTTGCGCCAATTTAAGCCCATTTATTCATTTCAAAATTAAGCCCATTTATCAACGTGTAAGGTTTACTACCGTTGGATGTTACGCCTATGCAGTGCAGTCGACAGCTAGATTCTTGTCCTCAAGAATCCCTATAACACAATTTAGTTTTATTATTTATCTTTTTTGTTTGGTTATAATATTATTTCTCTAAATTATATATATATTATGGGTGATATGTTTTAAAACCTTTGGTCCATAACTATGTTTTAAAACCTTTGGTTCAACTACTAGTTCAAAACGATTATTACTAAATAAGAGATTTTTCAGTTCGATTTAAATAAAATAATTTTCTCATGCACTAAAGTTCTCATGTTTAATCTATCATACCAGTTTAAAAACATTGGATTAAAGCATCTTGGCACAATTCGATGTGTTACTACAAACCAAATGGAATAAAACTTCAATGTTTTATGCAATATTTGAGTTGACTTGAAAAGTAATAAACTTGTTTCGAGGTTCAATTCGAATTTAAAAAATAAAAACTCTGTTGAAGTTTGTAAATAAGATACGTAGAAGGGGTAATTAGGTTTTTAACTATTTGTATTTTGTATAAATAGGATCCATGTACAGACTTGTTTATTCTATTGGAAATCAATTGTATTTCGTCTCTGTTTTTGCTTCTTCCCAATCGTGGCAGTTATCCTCTCGCTTGGGTCTATTTTCACATGGTATCGGAGCGATTTTCTGAAGCTGAAGAATCGATTCTATTTCTAGCTTTCTGATCCTCTTTTTCTCAAATTACTCTGATTTCCTTTATGGCGATGACGACAACTAATACCGATGGAGAGTTCTCTCCCGCTGCTATCATTGTTACAAATCGTCTGGATTGAGGCAATTTTAATGCCTGGAAGCAAGCGATTCTTCTCGCCTTAGGAGCAAAAGAAAAACTTGAATACATCGACGGAATGGCTATTGAGCCATCTGCTGATTCTCCTAACCTCAGAGCATGGAGGCGCAATGACTGTATGGTCAGATCATGGATTCTCAACAACATGCAAAAAAATGTTGATGAAGGCTGTGTTTATGCCAAAGATGCTCGATCGTTATGGTTGGATCTTGAAAGACGCTACGATCATTTTTCTGGCCCTCAGCTATACCACTTGCAGCATCAAATACATCATACTACTCAAGGTACTGAGTCTGTTGTTTTGTATTACAATAAGTTTAAGCATCTGTGGGACGAATCATCTGCTTTGGATCCATTGTCGATATTGAATGGTGATATGGCTAGACTGTTGATTGAGAAAGAAGAAATGTCACATGTTTTTCAGTTTTTATCTAGCTTGCATAAGGCATATGAGTCTGTTAGGAACCAGATCCTTATCACCGTACCATTACCTAATGTGGAGACATCATATAGGATGGTATTATTAGTTGAGAGGCAAAGAGGACATGGTAATGTTAATGCTGAAAGTTGTGCATATTCTGTTATGCATGTTAAGGCACAAAATTCAGGCAATAAGAACAGTCATCTGCGTTGCACTCACTGCCATGCCAATGGTCATGATAAGGAGCGTTGCTTTAAACTTACAGGTTACCCTGAGTGGTACAAAGAACTGATCGCGCACAAGAAGGCAAAAAATCCAGTGCAACGTTTTGCTAATGCTACTGTTGTGGACCCTTCGGCTCCAGAGGATGCTGTTGTATGTGATTCTCCTATGGAAATACCTGCTGAATTATCTGAACTCATTAGTATTCAGATCAAGAGGATGTTGCAGGATCAGAATGGTGCAACCAACAATGAACTTCCTCCGAAAATAAATTCTACACAAGCTTTTTCAGCAGCAAGTACTTCATTAATTAATACCAATTCTCTTATTGATCCGCAGGTATCGTGGATTATAGATACAGGAGCTTCATCTCATGTGTGTTCTCGTCATATTGTACTATCTCATATGAGATTGCCACAAAAGGATCTCCGAGTACATCTTCCGAACAACGACAAGCTCATTCCTTCCCAAATTGGAATGAGTGATAATTTGCTATCGGTTTCTAAATTGGTGAGTGATAATGCAGTTAACGTAATTTTTGATGGTCGTAAATGCATGATTCAGGACCTTCGGAGTAAGGCGTTGATAGCTCAAGGGTGGATGATTAATGGACTATATTTCTTGGTGGCTGTTAAAACGGATGACGTAGTGGCTAAAGTGTGCTCAATGGTGATGGATCAGTTTTTTAATTCTGAAAGTTTACTTGATGTAGTAACGGATTCGAATAAGTGGCATTTTCGCCTCGGACATATTTCTCATACTGTCATGAAACATATTCCTGTTAATGATCTTTCTAATGGACTTACTTGCCATACTTGTTTTCTTTCGAAGCAACATAGGAGTCCTTTTCCCTCGGTCAATCATTCATCACTTACCCCATTTGAACTAATTCATGTAGATATTTGGGGTCCCTATAACGTGCCAACAACACAAGGGTTTCGTTATTTCCTAACCGTGGTGGATGATTTTACTAGATGTACTTGGACTTTTTTGATGAGTGCTAAGTCTATGGCTGGTGGAATTCTAGATTCTTTTTTTAAAATGGTTCACACACAATTCGGGTTTTCAGTTAAGAGAATTCGTTCGGATAATGGCGGAGAATTTACCGGAACTATGTC
The DNA here is from genome assembly GCA_009725065.1 of Utricularia reniformis. NCBI lineage: Eukaryota > Viridiplantae > Streptophyta > Magnoliopsida > Lamiales > Lentibulariaceae > Utricularia > Utricularia reniformis. The sequence continues at coordinate 6,343 of RWGZ01001805.1, read as the reverse complement.
TCAATCCTTATTCAAGGAATACAGATCTATTCATGAACGAACATGTTCTTACTCTCCGCAATCTAATGGCGTCGTTGAACGTAAGCATCGTCATTTGCTCAATGTGGCAAGATCGTTAATGTTTCAAAGTAATCTACCTAAGCAGTTTTGGGGGGAAGCGATTCTTTCCGCAACTTATTTGATCAACAAGTTGCCTACTCCTTTGTTGCATTGGAAATCTCCTTATGAGGCTCTTTTCGATAAGTAGCCACAATATGATAATTTGTGAGTTTTTGGATGTTTAGCATATATCGTGAATACATTCCCTCATCGGGATAAATTTAGTTCACGAGGACGACCTTGCGTTTTTATTGGTTATACTTTTGGAAGTGGAATTTATCGATTTTACGATATGGTTAATTAGAAAATTCTCATTTCTAGAGATGCTACATTTGTCGAAAATGTTTTTCCATATCGCAACCGAGATCTGAAAGTGACTTTACCTCTACCGTTAATTGATGAAAATGTTGAAGCTCCTTCTCGTGACAAGGATGCTGACATTCTTGTAGAGGGTGATCTTTCTCCAGAATCAGATTGTGTTCATCCCATTGATCACATGCCTGAACATATTACTTTTCCTGAAACTGGGGATGCTTCTGCTTCCTCTGCTCAAAATGATTTTCAGACTGAAAATTCAGGTAGCAATGTCTTATGTCCACGAAGATCGACTAGAACACGAAAACCTCCAGCTTGGCTAGATGATTATGTCTCCTCGGTATCTCACAATGGCATGGATGGACTCACCATGCTTCCTACAGCAGCCACGGACTATAAGATCTTTCTCAACAATATAAACGTAATCAAGGAGCCCTCATCTTTTGGAGAGGCTGCTGAAAATACTTGTTGGAAAGAAGCTATGGACACTGAATTGGCTGCTCTTGAGGCAAACGGCACTTGGGAATTATGTGATTTGCCCCCGGGTAAAACGACGATTGGTTGTTGGTGGGTTTATAAAACAAAGTTAAATCCCGATGGAACAATTAACAAGTATAAAGCTCGGTTGGTGGCTAAGGGTTTTACTCAAGTGGAGGGAGTTGACTATCATGCGGTGTTCTCTCCGGTTGCAAAAATAACCACCGTTCGTATTTTTTTAGCTATAGCGGCTAATCGAAACTGGTTTCTTGGCCAAATGGATGTTAATAACGCCTTTCTTCATGGTTTTCTAGACGAAGAGGTTTATATGATGCAGCCACCCGGATATTTCTACGCTGATAAATCAAAGGTGTGCAAATTAATTCGCTCGTTATATGGTTTGAAGCAAGCTTCTCGACAATGGAATATTGAATTGACCTCTACACTATCTGATAAAGGTTTTATGCAGTCATCACATGATCCGTGCCTTTTTAGTCGAATTACTATTTCAGGTACTATCTTTCTACTCACATATGTTGATGATATCTTGATTACGGGAGATGATACTTATGGAATTGATATGATTAAAAAATTTCCTCATGAAAAATTCACTATCAAAGATTTGGGAGCCGCGAAGTATTTTTTGGGGCTTGAGATATATCGAGATTCTATTGGCTTGTATGTGAATCAACGAAAATATATTATGGATATTGTTCAGGATATTGTTCCGGATCATCTTTCTTCGGTGGTCACTCCTTTTCCTCCTGGTCTGAAGCTCATGTGTGCAGGAGCAAATGACATTCTTTTAAGCGACCCACAACCTTATCGAAGACTTGTGGGGAGGTTACTTTATTTATCCTACACAAGACCAGATGTTGCTTTCGCTACTCAACAACTTAGTCAATTTCTTGGATCCCCTACTCAAGCTCATTGGGATGCCGCTATTCATCTTGTTGGCTATCTAAAGGAGACTTCATCTATAGGTCTTTTATATTCTTCCGGGTCAACACTTACACTTCGTGGTTTCTGTGATGCGGATTGGGGTTCTTGTACCGACACAAGGCGTTCACTTACAGGCTATTGTATATTTCTTGGAAACTCCTTAATTTCTTGGAAAACTAAGAAGCAAAATACTGTGGCCCGGAGTTCCGCGGAGGCAGAATACAGAAGTATGACAACCATAGTATGTGAGTTAAAATGGCTAACTTTTATACTGCGCGATTTAAAGGTATTCGTGCCTCTACCGATTACGTTATGGTGCGATAGCAAAGCTGCAATTCAAATTTCAGAGAATGTTGTTTTTCATGAACGTACCAAGCATCTTGACATTGATTGTCATCTTATTCGTGATCATTAAAGAGTGGTTTTCTTCGACCAACATATATCTCGACACATGATCAAGTTGCTGATTTATTCACCAAGTCCCTATCTTCCCCGATCTTCGGACGGCTACTTAGTCACATGAATCTACACACGATTAGTTCTTCAAAATAGATGTCCAAGACGTTCCGTCTTGACGGGGGAGTGTTGAAGTTTGTAAATAGGATACGTATAAGGGGTAATTAGGTCTTTAACTATTTGTATTTTGTATAAATAGGATCCATGTACAGACTTGTTTATACTATTGGAAATCAATTGTATTTCGTCTTTGTTTTTGCTTCTTCCCAATCGTGGCGGTTATCCTCTCGCTTGTGTCTATTTTCACATTTTATCACAATAATCCTTTTTGTCCGAGGTTCGAAAGCTCTGATATCACTTGTCACGAACCTGCATTGTAACCTAGAAATAGAAGAAGGAGAGCGGTAGAAATGAGAGGGAAATAGACCGAATAATGAAGGGGGAAGCATCAAGCCGAAGGTAAGGGGAAGAAGAGATAGAGGACGGCCGAACCGGGAGAGAAAATAAGGGGTACGTTTGGAAGCGTCTTTGACAAATAGCGATCACATTGAGATGATTGCAGTTGTCTGAGGTAAACTGATCGTGATTTTAAAAAATTGTTTTGAAACATCGGTACAGTGATCGTGATTTTATAAAATGACTATTTTGTCATTATTTTTAATAAATTGTGTATCACTTACAAATTATATTTTATATTGATTATGATAAACTCGTTATTTAAGAAATTGCTAGCATATAATAAATTATTGAGCAAATATATCAAAAATCAAAGATTGACAAAAGTGAATCATCTAAATCGACGATCTTTTCCAATCCTGGCTAGTGCAATGCGATCACGTATTTCATTCCTATCTCGAATCATGTAGTTATCGTGTATGAGTTCAACATCTACATGTGAGGGTTAACGGGAATTTATACTTCCATATTTCGATCGTGTTCCATATCTACAAAGTCCGGATACTCTTTAACAAATTAATATGGACAAAAAATTTAAACAATTGTAATAAAAATAATATTAATATTGATAAAAATTTAAATTAATATTAAATTAATTTTGATAAAAACAAATTATAAACTTAATTTTAAATTAATGGTATAATGGTCATCACGGCTTCAAACCTAATATTGATACGTTCTACCAATCTCTGCTTCAAACGTACTGTCACTTCACCGTAGTTTTCAGCGGTGAAACGAACATACTTATTAATCATATTTGATTAAAATGAAAAAAATTGCGTCACGTCCACCGCACCGAGCGGTGAACTACATTTTCAAACAACACCAAGGAAAATCCGATAACTTCGATAGATGTCTTGGATACAATACAATAAGGGTTTTATACCCTACAACCTAAACAACTAATTTCCAACAACTTAATAAGCTCAAAATAAATAACGATAAGTTCAATAAGATCGAAGTACATAATCCATCGTATTAATTCCATACTCTTCCGACTTAGGAACGTCACACTATACCACCAAAATGAATCACCACACTTGCATGGCTTCTTCTCTTACACAATTTCATAATGACGAAATCACCCTTCCATATTTAAGTCGGCGAATCCGCCTACCGCGGTATTTTTTGTTATAAATTTGACTAATTTCAAGTTTTTTAGTTATCTTTTTGGACTCCGAATTCTTCGTCCCGCCGCTAGTGATCCACAGGCCCAAAGTGCAAACCCTAAGCCTGCCATCCTCCTTTTATAAGTACACCAATTCTGGTCGTACTCTGTCCGCCGTCCAACAGCTCTCCAGAGATTTCGATTTCCATGCTCAAGTGCTCTTCTTTTTCATCGCAGCAGTTTCTCTGTTATAAATTCGGGCTATGATGATTCATGTGATAGGTCTCGTTCGTCGTATCGGCAGATTTTATGCCATGCCGAACATTCTGATATATCACCACCCATAAACTGAGTCCATGGTTTACGCAATCTTCAATATTCTATAATTTCTTCAATTTCTTTTTTTTCTTATATTTTTTTCAGTTCTTTGACCTGTATTTGTTACGATCTAACGCTTTTCTTTCGATATGTGTTTGAGTCGGCCAATGAAGATTTAAATGTATTCAAGAACATTTCTTGATTACTACAATTGAAAAGCAAATTGTAAATTGTAAATTGTTTACTTTCTGATGTTTTATTTGATAAGTGTTGCCTTTTGAGACACAATCTTGGTTCAAATGATGATCGGATGCATAGTTCAAATGATACAATTGTGATTAAAATTCATGTCTTTCGCTCCTATCTGATGCTCCTTTATATATTTTTTTTTCTGGCCAATGATTTTATATTTTCAAGACAAGCATATGTCTGAATAACTAATGTTGACAATCTAATCTTCTCAATGAGGCCTTGTACATCTTTTTTGTTACTTTACGTTACAATTAGTAAGCCATATGTAGTAAATTGAGTTTTTTCAATTTAACTATTTTTTTATTTTACTCTTGTTCAATTTTTCTTCTGTTTTTTATCATTTATAATGTTTTTTTTTCCTTTTGATCTCATAATTCATTATAATTACAACAATTTTGCACATTTATTGTGTATTATTTGGATTTACTGCTTCGAGTAGAGTTTCAGGCAACCCAATTCTTTGGTACAATTAATAAAGTGGGTGTTAATCTGCTCGAATATAGATACTTTTGCTCTTCAGACCTGGTGATTTACCCATGAAACTGGTCTAGTAAGCTTAAGGACATAATTTTTAATTACTTTTAAATTTCTTACTGTTCAAATTCATTTTTATGTTGCTCAGAAGCTTCACTATCTGGTTAACTGGATAAAACTTATCTCCTTTTGACTCGTTCCCTTGAAGCTAGATTTTTTGTGCTATTTTTAATATTATATTCCCCTAATTGTTAAAACAATCATTTTTGGGAAGTTTAGAAACAGCTACATGATATCAATTGTCTTGGTTTTTTTGTAATTCAGTGTTTTCAATGATTAGTTATTTCTGTATAATCTTTAAGTTTGCTGTTTTTGCAGTTAATTAGCTACAGTTTGAGTTACAGCTTGTTTCCCTTCTATTTTTATTTCTTTTTTGTATATGTTTGAAATAAAATTTTAATTTAATAGTGGTTTGTACTCCTAAATTATGAAGTTGAAATATATTATAAAGTTTAATTTAAATTATTCATAAATTACCCAATTTAATTAAATGTAATATTTACCTACCAAATCATCTAAAATTTTTTATTATTAAATTTTTAAATGTATTTTTAAAGTTTAAATATAATTTTCTAGGTTAAAAATTGGCATTATGTTTAATGCATTCGGAATTATAACATTTTGCTTTCAAATATTTTAAAGTTTGTATACCTGCTCAAAATCTATGTTTTTAAACCGCGGTACACTATGAACCATGTTTTTCAAATTTTGTAAAATATAAAATAAGTTCAATTATTTTTTACAAAATTCTTATAAATTTGTTTCATTTTTTATATAATGGTAAAATTATATTTTATATTTACTTTATGCAATAACATAATAATTTATTAATCTTATGATATTATTAAATCTTTTATAAGATTTTGCTGTTCAAATATGTTCGAACCAGAGTTTGAATAGTTTTTAGTGAATTAGACATTTTTAGGTAATTATATAATTCATAATATAACTTATTGCTTAATTTGTTATGCTTTGGGTTCAATTTATTACACTCAGCTAATGGAAATATTTTTTAAATTAACATAAAATTAAATGCAACAATCTCTAAATTTCCATATTTATGCAACTATTTTAAATTTTTGTCAGAGGTCTTGACGAACTCTATTAATGTAATCACTCCAAATCCCGTGACAAACTTACAAATCGAACGCCTTATTTAGATTAGTAGAGATATCTATTTTGGTTTCTCTTGTAGAGGTGAAACTGAGTTATATTTATCCACATTATTTTGAAAATCATTTTCTATTATTCACATCTTTACTTCTTCTACAATTCTTAAGAATTCTTTCATAGTTTGACCAATAGAACTTCGGAACCCGGTATCTCGAATTGGAGGAAACCCAAGTCATTCTGGGCCGATCCAAGTGATAGAAGTTGAATCTAGAG
>RWGZ01001804.1:0-26757 GCA_009725065.1 Utricularia reniformis | reverse complement strand
ATTTATGCATGTGAGCCACGTGTCGAATATTATTATTGGACCTCAACACATTACTATGGGTTGGACCTATCGGATCTTGGGCTATTTGTATTAACTCATTATGAAAGCCCATTCTATAGTCCAAGTCTTGATATGTGGGTTATAACTTCTGGCCCATTACGGAAGTGCATTTTCTGTAAGTAATGTCCGATGTTCCACATCTGCTGTGGCCCATTAGGAAAGCCCAATTACGTTTCGGTTGAGTCCATTCCGAAGCCCAGATTTTGTTTTTCAAAATATTCTGTACTGGCAGAACTCGAACCTGTGATCTCTGGGCATTATGGGCCTACTGTTTGCATCGAGGCTAGCTGTTTATTGTGTAATGTAGTATCACTTCTGTTTTGATATTGATAACCTTTCTGTTGGTCTTATTTGTTGATTTAGCAATCGGCCCAACAGAAGATTGTTTGAATTAAGAATAAGAATTCGAACCAACACTTACGTATATTCCTTAAATTGAGAGTTAATGTTTGGCACAATGGAAATTCATTAATTTCTCGGTTTATTGAGTAGTAGGAAATGATTCTGCCCAACGGTGATTCATTTCGCTTATGTTGTTATATGAGAATAGTTTTTGTTAAAGTCTTATGATTTGCTCTATTATCATACAGAAGCTTATGGTTTCTTCCTACTTACGTGTGCACTTCATTTTATATGATCATAAGTACTAATGATTGATTCTTTTTGTGTTGTTTTGCATGTTTGACACTCTTTTTTGTCAGCCGCTGTTTTGAACCAGCTATTTTCGATTGAACCACTGAAGGGCAATAATTTTGGAAGATGGAAAGAACAATTGCTCCTCGTTCTGGGTGTTATGGATTTGGACTATGCCTTACGTGTCGATCAACCACTAAGGCCTTTCGTTGGTGATTCACTAGAATGTTTTGCCTCTTATGATCGGTGGGAGCATTCTAATTGGGTGTTCCTTATGATGATCAACAATTCCATAACTCTCGATATTCGAGGAAGCTTACCTGAAAAGGATAATGCGAATCTATTCCTCGCTTCTGTTGAGGAGTAGTTCCAATCATCTTCGAAGGTCCTTGCCACAACTCTTGTGACGAAGTTGTTTACCCTGAAGTATAATGGTAATGAAGGCATTCGGCGTCACATTATGAAAATGAGTGACATGGCTGCACAGCTGAAGACCATGGAGATGGCGATCTCCGAATGGTTTCTTGTTCATGTCATACTTCGTTCACTTCCTTCTAAGTTTGATCCTTTTAAGATCAACTATAATTCACAGAAAGAGAAATGGAACTTGAACGAGCTAATGAATATGTGTGAACAAGATGATGATGGCCTTGTCAACTCCGTGGAGTGTGCAAATGTTATCTCAGATGGTTTTCGCAAGAAGAAGCCTAAAAAGCAACATAAATTTGATAAAGCTTCTGACGTGGCAACTTCTTCAGGCACTAAAGCTCATCGTCCCCTTAAGTGTCGATTTTGTTGACAAACAGAACATTTTCAGAAAAACTGCCCAAAGTTTCAGGAATGGTTGAAGAAGAAAGGTAATATATCAGACTATGTCTATTATCGGGATTAACTTATGGATGTTTCCTCTGATACATGGTGGCTTAATATTGGTGCTTCTATACATATTGCTAATTCTTTGCAGAGATTTCGCAACGTGAGGAAGCTAAGTAAAGGCCAACGTAGTGTGTTAGTAGGAAATGGAAGTAGTGACGCAGTTGAATCTCTTGGAACTCTCTACTCTTCATTTGGGCCAACTGATTTCTTTATTATTTGACTCAATTTCGTGATATGCGTTTATGGTTTGGATAAATATTGAAAAAATTAAATCAAATTAATACTAATGATATCAGTCAATTTATAAATTAAAATATTTTTATTTACACACACTCATTATTTAACAAGTATTGATGATATGATACGTTTATTATAATTTTGTGATGTGTACAAATGTTAGTAGTTATTGTTATAATATAATAAGATACAAGGGCGTAAATGAAATTGATTGATTCTTCAAATTTAATTCTACCGATTATTGAAGCCAAGTTTTTATAATCGGTTAGTTTAACAATTTAATAAGATTCCAACTTTTCTATGAAATGCAATAATATTGTATTCAATAAACACGGTCCCGTTAAATATAAGTGTACTCGTTTGATCAAATGACTTTCAAGCTCCATGTATTGCAATTTCATTTTCAAAATTACGAATCAATCGTGTATTAGACTCATAAACACCACTCAAATGGAATCGTGGAATACATTCGGATTCACCAAACACGGTTTCATTACATATAAATGGTCATAGAGACAAACCAAATGCACATTTGTGTGAATTTGTTACACCCCAATTTTTACTCTATAACTGAAGTATGACATGTCATGTTTATCCTAAGAAAGACATAAGGTTATATTTATTTCATTCTAACTTCCTTACACTTTACCATATATAATTGTAATCTAAACCTTTATTATAAAACGCATATATGTCAAAATATGTCCATTTTACATAACATAACTCAACAACTCACCCAACATTCAGAAACAACATTTTTAAACATCTACAACCAGTATAAGTGTAAAGTAAAAGTCATAAATGATGTTTTCCTTCAAAACTCACTTCTAAGGTGTTCATCTTTCCTAATGACATTCGATGCACTGATCTATCGCTCCGAAGATTTACCTGGAGGGGTAACGGTCATGAGTCTGAAACAAATAAGAAAACAAATGCACACGTAATTAACTGCACTTTCTTTTCTTTTGTTACCAAAAATTAGGTCTGGTAACCCTCCTAGACATGTGGCTTAAGCATCACCATAGTCCATGAGCTCAATATTTCCCCATCATTCACCTCAAGAGAAACAAAAAGCGTTACCAACTCATTTCCTCTGTATATCTATTTTTCTAATATCATAGTGAACACTCACAACTGTGGACCATGTAACCCCACACTTTTCTTTATCTTGTCTCTACAAGCATGCCGTTCATTAGCCATATCCATGGTAAAACCATATTTCCAGAAGTGTGCGTCCACAACCTCTCGAATTTTCACATGTCAAACAATTTCAACAAGTAAAACAATGAAAGTGCATTATGACATTTCTTCCCACCAGATCAAATTTGAGAGCCGAAATGATATCATAAAATCATACCAAACTTCTCAGTGAAAGCCAACACATAAGGCTACAATATGCAAAAAAAACATATCAATCGGAGCTCTCAATCTTTCCAGTTTATTCGTTCAATACAACACAAGTGATGATACTGCAGGTAGGAAACAATTTTGCGACACTTTGAGAAATATTATATAATATTTTCTATATTTCCTTCCTTACGTTTAACTTAATTTTTCCAGAAAATAGACTCAAATAGGAACAAATCGATGTAAGATTTGTATCCAAAATTGTTTCCATAAAGTATCAGTAAAATCAACAAGTCAAGTAATCACATATATGCTAAAACAGTTTGAATTACTTATCTCATACTCAATCATACCGTTTACCTCTAATTTTCTTATTGATTTTCCACTGTAAACTTGTTCTTAAACCTCTGATATCTCTTCCCTTGATGTATCATACTTAGTTAGCTAAGAATTTCGAAAATTAAGCTTAAAAACATCCCAACACATTGTTGCCCCTTTCTACTTCTTCCTTGTTGTGTTTTTGTGTTGTTTTTCCCTCACTTGCGCTTATCTCTTGCGACCTAACGCTAGATAACCCAATTAGGCTCCTATTTATATGGCTATGCCACGTGGTTTTACAATTTTATAAGGTTTAGATGATTAACCAATCATAATTTGTAAACTAAAGCATCATACTTAAGTGTTAATTTACTTTGTTTTTTGTCTCTTGTGTTTCCATGCTTTAGTCATATTTGCCTTGTCAAAACTTACTCATTTATGCCTATAATCATGTATCCTAAAAAGAATTACCTTAATAAACATCATTTCTTATCATTGATCCAAGTTTCAGAAATTTAGGGTCTTACAGATGTACTCCATGTTGGGGGTTAAACGATTTGAATTGATTCGAGCTTAAGTATTTTTTTAAGATTCGGTTCGATTAAAAATAGATAATGTTTGATTCAAATTCAACAACTAAAATATTATGATTCAAGATTTAGTTCGATTAATGCTCGAGTTCAAATTTAAGGTTATATATATTTTAATATATAGAATATTATAATATTATTTTTTCACGCACACGATTGACTCGGTCTTTTAGAAATTTAGAAATTTAATATTCAGTCATTAAGAATTTTAACTCTAATCGAACTCAAACTCGAGCACTGAGAGACTCGACTAGAAATGTTCACGAAACCGGTTAAATTCATTTACATTACTACTCCAAATCAATGTAACTAAACACGACAACTTCATGTGCGCAAGTTGTGAGATATAATAAACTCCAATTTTTTTTTTACAAAATCACATCATTGTTGTACCTTTGTCTTGGTTTTGGAACCATGGTTAATGGTGCAGTGCGATCACCTCATAGTTCTATTTAGTACACACCAAACTTGTGTTTATTTGAATGCAAAAATACGCAACAAACAATCATGTGTCTTCGAAATTAGACACGGGAGCAAATAACTAAGAATTGATTACCTCTCATATAATCATGATCAACTAGCCTCTAAAAGGTTCGATAATGAAGTGTTTTCGTTAGCGATTCTCTCTATTACGGCAGCATCTTTAATAAGTTGAAGAGAGTACTTAAAATCATCGCAAAGTCGTTGAGAATCTGGTATAAGGGTCTGGTCGATGGCCAAGAACAATGTAAGTTTGTTGGCATAGCTTTGGTTAGTGGATCACCAATGACAAAAATAAACAATGCCAACAGTCAATATGATCAACGAGACAATGTAGACGAAGAAGAAAACGACTTATGAGTTGATATCCGGAAACTGTTGGAGCAAGGTACTCAAGATGATTACGACCGAAGCTAATTTCATCAAGTGGTCAAATTACACTTGAAATTCCAAATGTTATGTGTGAGATAAACATATTCATGATATAAGCTGCTACCTGAAAAATTTACATTCTTTCATTATGTGTGTATTTATCGTCTATGTTTTTTAACAAATGTTTCTTTTTCTAAAATAGAACGAATCAACCCAAAATCCACCATCAAGTTCTATGCAATATAAAAAAATCAATATTCAATCTAGGGTGAGAGTCGTTTATTAAAGTTCATAAAAAGTGAATTACTTAAAAAAACTGGGTAAAACCAATTAAACTTATATTTGTAACATTCACATCAAATTAAACTGAGTTTGGTGTAGTTTAGACTCATTTTTGTGTATTTACTCAAAAGAGTACCCCATGTCTTAAGTCAATCCATTTTTATAGCCTAAACTCGATTCTTTATTTTACAATTAATTTATCCTAAACCAAGATAACCAATAGTAGAAAGTTAATAATTCTATGTCGAGAGAGAAGCGTTTAACCATGAAAATGAATAATATTAAGTTAATTCAATTAATTATACTATAAGTTTCGTATTTACCATTTTACCATGTTGTGACAACCGGGTGGGACGCCAAACTGCACAACCGCAAAACGGAACCAAACCGATTTTATTCGGTTAAATTGTTTAGGTTATATGCTTAATCGGTTTTTGCGATTCAGTTTCATGACGGTTAAAATGGTTATTCAATCGGTAAACCGATTTCAACGAGTTTTTACTTGAATCGTTGAAGATGGTCTCATGTTAAATGGGATTGCTGCTCTGATACGAAGCTTTTGTAGAGGAATATTCCTCTTGTTTTTTTGCCATTTTACCGTTTTCCTCTTTCCCATTGCTCGTCTCTAATGATAAAAAACAAATAAATCAATAATTAATTGACAATTACACATTTTTAAAGAGGATTTTCACCATATCTTCGCTGTAGATACCGAGTTAGAGCGGCTTCGGTAAGTCCCAAAAATACATCATTAAGTGTCTACAAAAAAATGAACATCAATAACATAAAAACATAACAAGTAAAAAAGCTATACACCTTACCATAAATAACATAAAATGATCATTCATAGATTTGGGCATGCATGAGTTTAAATTAGTTATATTTTGGATTTTGATCAATAAATAAAAATACCAATAAATAGTTAGAACATTGCTCCAATATCATGTAAAAATTCAGGATTCAATGGCTGAGAGAATGTATGTGTAGCCCAGTATATAAAAGAAATAAATCATATTAAAAAGATTAGATCATTATATTTACCACATATAACTTACTGTTTTCAATGAATTCTTGATGAGCTTAACATCATCGAGATTAAGAACCCTATGGACATATTTCTTAGGAGAATGCTCGATCCCTTTTCCAGCCTTGATCGAACTATGGACATTAACGAAACGCCGTCGCCGACTGAATGGTGTACCTTGAGCATGGCGGTGGATGTAGAATATTTGGTTTTAACGTTAAGTAAATGAAGTTCCCATAAGGGTTTCGAAAGATCCATTGGAAGTAAAGCGAGTTTGATATAAAATCTTGGACGACTTTTTCCCCTTGTTCTTTTCAACTTCATTATCTAAATCCGGATCAAATACATGCTCGTCGATGTTCACTTTTCTAGGCATCCAAGACATTCTGAACTTCTTTTCATCATCAAAAACCTTCTAAAAATAAACAAAACAGCATATTCAGGGTTAGCGTTTTTCAACACAGAAACAAACAAAAAATTATTTGATGACTTACAAGAACACTGGAGAAACGATGATGCTTAATGAGATTCTGGGAAGTAATTATTGGAGATATGAGGATTTAGAGGATAGTCATCAAAAAAATACTTCTGCATTTATATGATTTTGCATAAGAATATGTTGTATGAATGATAAAAAATTTCGTTGATTTAATGAGATGAGTTTACATCACATATATAAAGATAAATATGCAACAACTTAAGCTAAAATTACGAATTTTTATTTGAATGAATTTGACTGGTTATTTAAATGATTAAACTGAGTCCTATATGCTGAATAGCAACCGTCTTGACTCAAATCTTTTATTCTGAATTGGACTAGAATTTATTGGTCTTCATCTTCAATTATTGGGTTTACTCCCAACAAGTCCTCCCTTGAAGAGAAGTCCAATAATTGCAAACTTGTTGGATTAATCTGTTCAAATATCAACTCTTTCATCATTTTCTGATAAAAAATTGTAGAACATAATTTCAATCCATTGCATGCTCTTATTGTTTTTTTTCATTAATAATTGCATGCTCTTATCAACTCATTTCCATCAAGAGATTTGGACTTCTTGACATAATCAATGACGGAGTCCTTTGTTTTCACAAAATAAGTCCAGCAAAAACGAGTTAGTTTATCGATGAATTTACCAAAATGCTTACTCTTTCCAAGAGATTCTACTTTCGTTGATCCACTCATATCGGCATGTGTCAACTGAACCGTTTCAGAGTCTCCGAAGGAAAACATATAAGGAGAATTATTTTCCGATGTATCATTTTTTCATCCATTGTTGTTTGGATAAAAATTTCTTTTGCTTTTGCCGGTGGCCATTCCAGAATGTAGAGACCATTCTTTTCTGCAATTTTAACATAATAATGGAACACTGTCCTTCACTGAAATTGATGTTACATCTTTTCTTTAACATCTTATTTACATTTAGCAGATTCATCTTTACTGCAGGAACCCATAATACTTCATCAATATATTTTGAACCAGATGGAGTATTCACTTTGATCTTTCTTTTTCCTATTGCTTTAATGATTAAACCATCTCCTATTTTAACAAGAGCTTCGTGAGATTCATCGAGATCTTCAAAGTATGATTTATATGCTACCATGTGTGAAGAACATCGTGAGTCAATCAGCCAACCACTAAAATATTCATTTTGAGAGTGATTTAGATAGGTGAACAAACTCTCTACAACCTCATCTTTATCTGAAATAATTGCATATCCTGCAACCTGAGGTTTTCTTCTTGTTGGACACAATCTATAAACATGACCATTCAATTTGCAAATGTTACAATTTGATTCAGGCCTGAAATAGCAGTATTTCTCTGAGTGACCATTTTTTTTGCATATTTGATAGGGAGCATATTTTTTCTTTCTTTTCTCCGTGTCTTTTGTTTCTTTTGTGTTAGCTTCGAGAAGGTAAATATTTGTTCCAGTTTTATCTGTTTTATCGGCTTTGGCAAACAATGCATTCTGAGTCACAAAATGATCTGAATCCCTTTGCTCCAATGACTGAAGTGCACAACTTACTTTCGCCACAGTTAGTTGTATGTAATCATATGAACATTCGAGAGCACTCACCTTGGGCTCAAAAGATCTTCTTACAGTTTGAAGAATTTTGACAGCAACTAAGAATTCAGTTTTTTGTTCCCCCATCATTGCTAGTTGATTTACCACATTTGAAAAGTTGACAACATATTGTTTTACTGTTTCTGTAGAATTCATTTGCAATATGTTAAAATCTTGTTTGAGACTAGAGATTTTTATTTCTCTAGTGCGTTCGTCTCCTTCGAATTCTTGTTTCATTTTCAACCATATTTGTTTTGCACTTGTACATGCCATAATTCGTGGGATTATGGATTGATCTAAACCAAAAGTGATTGCAACTTTGGCCTGGCCCCTCCGAGGAACAAGTTCTTCTTATCGAGTGACAGCAGCAGTAGAGGCAGACACTGGTTGTGGAATCGAAGTATCATCAAGAATAGATTCTCATAGTTTTGTTGCCTCTAAGAATGCATGCATTTGATGTGCCCATACAGGATAATCCTCCCATTGAATTTCCACACAGCACCCGGTTGCATCCATTTTGAGTATAATACGCAGCGGTTTGTGATATGAATGAAATGATCACAGATTCTTCAGCTTTTCCTATCCTTTTGAACTTGCTCCTATACCACTTTGTTGGAGATATGAGGATTTGGATGATAGTCATCAGAAGAATACTTCTACAATTATATGATTTTGCAGAAGAATATGTTGTATGAATGATCAAATTTCATTGATTTAATGAGATGAGTTTACATCATATATATAAAGATAAATATGCAACAACTTAAGCTAAAATTATGAATTTAGTTGAATGAATTTCATTGGTTATTTAAATGATTAAACCGAGTTTTGCGTGCTGAATAGCAACCGTCTTGACTCAAATCTTTTATTCTGAATTGGACTACAATTTATTGGTTTTGATCTTCAATTATTGGGTTTACTCCCAATAGTAATAACCTTAAAATCAGCGATATCCAATACAGAACTGAAACCCATGACTAAGAATATAACAACATTGAATTTTGGCCTATGCATAAGACAGGAAAAGGGTCTTGCATCCTGGATTCTTTCTTGTTCTTCTTCAGAAGCCATACTTTTCTTCTTCTTGAAACATGGGGGTTTTCAGAGGAGCTTATATTGGATTAAAACATGGGTAGCACATAGTTAATGCAATGGATCTGTTTGGTGAAGTCTCTATATTAAATATTATTTTGTAGCCCAATAATTTGAATCGGTAGTGAATTATAAATATGATCAACTACTTGTATAATTGTATCAGGTGCATTTACATTTTTTGTCAAGGGTTTTATGATTGTAGGACACATGCTCAAAGATACACAATATAGAGACTGTTACTCCATTTTTGTCGTATGTGTTGTAGGGAAAATTGGTGAGGCATGTTCAACCATGATGAGACGACCCTGATGCACCAAGTTGCACTGCCAAGAGAGGATGAATTATATGTTGAAGGTTTCAAGAATGTCGAAATAAATGAATGGACCAAATTATTATAAGCCCAAACAACAAAAGGAGGATGAACCTGATCTAGTATGAAGGACATACATCAAAAGAGTCCAATCAAGTCATCTCTAGAAACGCCTCTGTTCCAAGCCCCTCAGTCTTGAAAAAGAAAATGAAGTAACTACTGCAGTTAATTCCTCCAGTATCTGAGCTGAGGCCTACACAAAATAAAAAACGAAGAGTCACAATTCTAATATGAAACTAATGTATTCAATCATCAATCGTACTTTTGCCTTTGTCTTTCTAATGAAATCGTCATATTTCATATTCATACCAAATTAATACATGTAACCTCTACATTGGAGGTTAGTAAAACCATATCCATGGCTCCTAGCTAGTGAGTTGCAAAAAACTTTCATGGTGACAACTGTGGGATTTAATCTCTAGCTGAAAAAAGAAAGAAGAAAAACTCCAGAAAGGAAACCAAGAAAAACTTACACAAAAGATGGTATCCGGAATCATCACTCCCCCAATCTTCTATGGAAAAGGGGACTACAGAGTCTGGTCAAGGAAAATGGGTATGCACCACATACCTTGGACACGTGGGACGCTTTTGATGATACCACAACTCCAACTGAACAAAGCTCTGAAAGGAAGAAAAAAGAGATGAAAGCACTAAGCACATTCTCAATGGCTGTAATGGATAACGCCTTCGATCTTATTATCAACTGCAAGACACCTAAAGAAGCATGAGATACTCTACATCAAAACTATTCCATTACAGCCGACAAACTCGAAAATGAAATAAACCTGCAATCGCGTCTCCTGGACAACCATGAACTCAAACATGGAGATTCAATTGTTTCCCTACAAGAATCTCTAAAGGAAATCATGATTCAACTAAAAAAACTTGGACAAACAATGGATGACAGAAGAGTCAATGAAAAAATTCTATCTGCTCTAGCAAACACCTACAACAATGTTATAATGTCTATGGAGTCCTCTGGTAATTTGAAATACTTTTATGCTGAACAACTCAAATGAGCATAAAAGAATAGAATGAAAGAATATAATGAGCATTTAAAGCACATTTTTACGATAGGTGACCAAATGAAACAAAAACGAAAAAGTATGGAAGTTACCCGGAGTGCCTCGATTGCAAAAAAAAGAATCAAACCCCACCAAAATGTTTCTAACACTCGGAGAAGGTATTCACGTACTGAAAATAAAAGTTAGGTTGCACAATTTGCTCGGATTCGTGCAACCTAGCGCACCCGTGCGCACCGGGTGCGGGGTGACCATGGTGCGTACGAGTGCGTAAAAATTTAAAAAAAAATCGAAAAAATATGTTTTAATTAATTTGCATGAAACTTTATATAATACATCATATTATTAATCGAAATGATTTGAAATATTATTGGATTATTGAGTAAATTATAAAAAATAATAATATGTTTATATAATTTTAATCAACGAATCCTTAACTCACCCTAATCGGATTCGTAAAAAATTAACGAATCTCGCACCCTCGCACCCCGAATCTCGCACCACGCACCCTTGTTGGTGCAGCATAGAAGAAAAGGCCACATTGAGTGGGTGTGTCTCAAGAAAATAGGAAAAGAAACAATTGAAGATCTAAGAAATAAAAATGATTACGTTAACAAACTTGGAACATCTATTAGCCATCTTTCTTTTGGTTCAAAGAAAAAGGAAATATTTGACATTCACTCCCTGCATAAGGATACTATACTAGCATCAACAACATATTTAAAAACAAGAGAAACTTGTAATCTAGATAGTGGGTGTAGTAATCATATAATTATTGACTTTGCTTTATTCAAAAGTTATCAGCCATTGTTTGGAAAAAAAGTTGAAGTGGCAGATGGAAACTATCTGCTAGTTCTAGGAGTGGGGATAGTCATCTTCGAAATGGAAAACAACATAGTTCAAATCAAAGAGACTTACTATATTCCAAAAATTTAACACAACCTTCTAAGTATAGGGTAACTGATAGAGAAAAAACACCAGAAGGAAGAATTTTATTAAAAGTACAAATGGAAAACATGGTTTTTCCATGTATAACACTTGCTACAAGAGAAGAATCAGGGGACTTCTGCATGTCAAAAATTGAAAAAACGAGGCTATGGCACAAAAGACTCGAACACCACAACTATTCCTCACTGAAAAAAATACAGAAAAAGCAGTAACTAGAAGGACTACCAGAACTTAATATATCAAACCTGTTTTGTCACACCTGCCAAGTGGGGAAGCTATGTAGACATCCATTCAAGCAAAGCACCTGGAAAACATCGAAGAAATTAGAACTAATCCACAGCGATGTATGTGGACCAATGCCAATAAACACCCCAGTCTGGAACATGTATTCTCTAATTTTCATAGATGACTATACTAAGTTATGCTTGATCTACTTCCTTAAAAACAGGTCTGGAGTCGTAAGCAGCTTCAAGAAATTTAAGCACTAACTGAAAATTAGAGCGGGGAGAAAATAAAATGCACCAGATCAGATAATGGGGGAGAATACACCCCTATAGAGCTAGCAGAAATCTGTGACCAAGAGGGAATCACTCATCAATTTACCATTACCTACACTGCTCAACATTATGGTGTCAGCGAAAGAAGAAATAGAACAATTGTGGACATTGTCAATATGATTATTATATGACAAAGAAGTACCAATCAAATATTGGGGAGAAGCTGTAAACACTCCAATCAACCTACTCAATAGATTACCTACAAGTGGCACAAAAGACTACAAGACCCTATTCGAACTTTGGAATAACAGAAAACCAACGGTTAAACATCTAAGAACATTTGGGAGCATATGCTACCCAAGGAAAAAAGAAAAAAACTAGATAAAAAGGCATGGAAATGAATTTTCATGGGATATAGTAACGTTGCAAAAGGATACAGAATACTGAATATTGAAGAAAACATGATCGATCTAAGCAGATATGTGGCATTTGATGAAAATGAAAAGTGGAATTGGAAGGAAAATTCAACAATGAAAGAGGATGAGAAAAGTATCTTTAACATATTTCCAACTTGGGAAACATATTCTAAGACTCGATATTTTATATCTTAATATGCAGGTGAGCAGTCAACTACAAACAACTCATTGTCATCATACAATAACATTTCACAAGAAAACTCAGCAGAACAACAAACTAACCAAGAAAATTCAGCATAACATGAAATTAAACAGCATGAAACATGAAACTATGATCAACAATCAGAAAATATCAGTGCAGACCCTTCGCAAGAAATAAGCAGAATAAAGGAATCGGAAAATGAAGCTGAGCAAGACACATTATCTTCAGAAGAGGAAAAAACAAAAAATCAAATATGTGAAAATCAAGGAAATATAAAATCAACAGGAAATTCGTTAGATACAAGCCCCATACGCATTGGTAAGTCTGATACAGAAACTCCACCTACAAGAGGATATCGAAATCTAGATGAGATTTAATGTATGATGGTTAAAGAGCCTGACAGTATCAACAAAGCATTAGACCACCCAAATTGGGTAAAAGCAATGAAGAATGAAATTCAAGCCATAGAAAGAAGTAATACTTGGAGTCTTGTTGAAAACCTGCAAACAAAAGAACAATTGGAGTCAAATGGATATTCAGAACAACATTGAACCCATATGGATCTATAAATAAGATTAAAGCTAGACTTGTAGCAAAACGCTACTCACAACGAGAAGGTATAGATTACAAAGAAACTTTTGCTCAAGTGACTAGACTAGATACGATCAATTTGATCCTAGCAATAGAATCCTACAAAAACTGGATAATATATCATCTGGATGTCAAGTCAGCCTTTTTAAATGGAAATCTACAAGAAGAGGTGTATATTGAGCAGCCCCCGAGTTTTATGATGAAAACAAACCAGAAAAAGTATTACTTCATCACAAAGCTCTCTATTGACTCAAACAAGCTACAAAAGAGTAGTACATCAAAATAAATTTATACTTCAAACACCAATAATTCAAAAGAAGCAAGAATGACCATACACTATATGTCCTCAACACAGGGGGATATGGAAAAGTGATTATTTCACTATATGTTGACAACATCATGATGATATGAAGCAGCTATGAACTTATCTAGGGGAGATGACATACTCTCTGGGTTGGAGATAAAGCAAACAAATAAGCATATTAATTTGGCTCTAAAAAAGTACTCAAAAGAATTATTCAAGAAATACAAGCTGGAAAAAGGAAAGCATGCATCAATATCAATCTCTTCATATGCAAAACCGACTCCAATAACTGATGAAGGAAATAAAACAATTTCATATCCTACAAATATTGTAGAAATAACAGTTTACCGGAGCATAGTTTGATCTCTGATGTATCTCTCAACCACAAGACCTGATATAACATTTGCAGTAAGTCTATTATCAAGGTTTATGGCAAAACCACATAGAAATCACTTTGAAGCAGCCATCAAAATACTGAAGTATGTGAAGTGCACACTAAACATCAGACTAGTATACAAAAAACCAGTTGATCTCATTTTAGAAGTCTATTCATATAGTGACTACGCAGGAGATATCATGGACTATAAATCAACCACATGCTAACTCTTTAAACTATGAGAGATAGCTTTCTCCTGGAACAGCCGAAAACAAGATGTAGTTGCACAATCGTTCGCTAAAGCATAATATATGGCCGCAGCTGAAGCAGCAAACCACACCATTTGGTTGATGAAAATCTTCAAAGACCTGGATATAAAAATCAGCAAGCTAGTAACTCTAAAGGTTGATAATAAATCAGCAATATGTATGGCAAAAAATTCAATAATGTAGTGCAAGCATATAAATGTTAAGTTCCATGCTCTGAGAGACTATGTGGAGGAAATATTAGTAACTTTGGAGTCCATAACGTTGGATGAACCGGTCGCGGATGCCCTAACTAAATGACTCTACCCAAGACAGTTCTGCGTACTCTGGAAACTCATGGGTCTTCATGCACTAACAGAATCATGTGATATTGAGGACGAAATACCAGTATTCCATCAAGGAGAAGTGTTCAGTCGTGATGAGAAGACCGTGATGCACCTAGTTGTCCCACCAAGAGAGGATGAATTATATCTTGAAGGTTTCTAGAATGTCGAAATAAATAAATGAATAGACCAAAAGTATTATAAGCCTAAACAACAAAAGGAAGACGGAATTGATCCAGTATGAAGGACACACATCAAAAGAGCCCAATCAAGTCATCTCCAGCAACACCTCGGTTCCAAGCCACCTCAGTCTTGAAAAACAAAATGAAGTAAATGTTGCAATAAATTCCTTCGGTATCTTAGTTGAAGCCTATACAAGATCAAAAAAGATGAATCACAATTCTACTATAAAACCATTGTATTCAATCATCAATCATACTTTTGCCTTTGTCTTTCTAAAGCGATCGTCATATTTCATATTCATACCAAATTAATACCAGTAACCTCTAAATTAGAGGTTACAAAACCATATCCAAGGCTCCTAGCTAGTGAGCTATAAACAACTTTCAAGGCAGTTGTCAAGAAATAGGCGGTGATTCCATAAAGATGTTGTAAATTTTAATAACTTATTTTTTATATTTAGCTAACTCTAGGTTCAGTAAAAAAAGTTATGAACAACAAGATTTATTGTGATATTCGATAACGGCGTTTTAGATAACACTCGATCGTATTATAAATCAATTATCCGAACCATATAATTCATCATTGACATCAAAATCAGAAATGTTCTTTTGCATACATAAAATCAACCAAAACAACATGTATTGAAATAAACAAAACAACATAGAATAAATTAAAAATTATAGGGTTGAGAAACGCTTAGTTTATTTTTCCAGCTAGCAAAGAGAACCAAGCACATGGATCTAACATATCTAAGAATGTTCTCAACACATCCACACAAATATGTTTTTAAGCACTTCAGATTTAAAGTTATAGTTCAGAATTGTTATAGTTTAGATCTAGAAATGTAACATTCACTTTCGATTTTCCTATACACTCAAGAACGACATCGGTATAACAAAGAAAGATAAAATCTCATACATCAAATCTCATCCATCCAGATTTCATCGGTAAAACACAAACTCATTTACCACATCGGTAAATGACCTATATTTAACTTATGCTTGAGGTAGTGATAACTTATTCTGAAAGGCTATGCTAATAGTGATTTTGTAGGTTCTAAAGATGCCAAGAGCACCTCCGTGTATATTTTATTGGTAAACAAATTCCCATTTTCCTACCAATGAGCAATTGGTTGAGACAAATATTGGAGGACATTTGTTTCAAACAATTTGAACTTACCACGCTGTATGTAAACAATCAAACAACAATTTCAATTTCAAAGGACTCTACACACTTCAAGAGAGCATAGTATATCAAAGTTATGTGTCACTCCATTAGAGAAACAACCAAAGGTCAAGAAATCAAACTCTATTATGTTAAATATCATGATCAACACGATGACATCTGTTGAACGTGATTTGTGATAATCTAGGTTGATCTAGAATTTGGCATGTACACTAAGTGTGCATGCGTTAATTAATGTTTATGGATTACGACAAGTGCAAGCCTATTGGTACACACATCGATGGCTTTTTGCGTTTAAGCAAGACTGCATCATTTTGTTTTTGCACTTTGGCTCTATGAGCTCTCTGTGAAACCTAGTCAATTTGCGTTTTTGGAAAATGTTATTGAACGTTTTTTCTTGCTCTTTGCATCTTTAACCTATAGTTTAATATCTCTTTCTTATGACTTTTGATCTAGGTTCTCTAGAAGCTTTTGGTTGCTACTGTGTTAAAACACATTCTTGACCTCTTCCTTGAAGTTCTAAAACTTTTGGTTTGTTACTATTTGTGTTAAAACACATTCTAGAAGCTTTTGGTTTAGGATCTTTTCCGTGTGACTTTGGATCTACATTTATGTAAAAGGTTTGTTACAGTTTGTGACTCAAACATCGTTTGGCTCGCTGCAGCCATCCTATGGTTACATTTACTTGTATGGTAAATGAGTTTGTGTTTTACTGATGTCATACAAGAAACCTCATATAGAAAAGTCATGTCATTGATCTTGTCATATTCATCATTTCTTCAAAGTCTCTATGATCATCACTAGTCCTCTTGACATGATTTTGTGGATCATTTATTCTAGATTTAGTTGGAGATTGATTTTCCATAACTAAGGGAGGTAAGCCGCTGTAACACCCTTGTCTACTTATTACATGATCATTTTCGGGTGACGTTTGCATACGGCCCCCAACTTACAGGATGTGCAAAGGGTATTAAGTGTGGAGATCTTTATTGTTATCGATCGGTCACACTTGGATGATGATTGACAAGTGGTCG
This sequence comes from Utricularia reniformis, assembly GCA_009725065.1. Lineage (NCBI taxonomy): Eukaryota > Viridiplantae > Streptophyta > Magnoliopsida > Lamiales > Lentibulariaceae > Utricularia > Utricularia reniformis. The sequence continues at coordinate 9,663 of RWGZ01001804.1, read as the reverse complement.
ATCGGGGCAAACATAGAAGATGGGATGTTCGGTATCGGAACCGATCGGTTGAGGACCGAAGTACATAATACCGAAGGTGATAGAGGGACCGAAACAATCGGTAGAGGACCTAAGGCACGTGACCCGAAGATATGAAATGAAGGCAATCGGTCGAGGACCGAACTGAGATATGGCGGGGCCCACTGGTCTAGGATATCAGTAGTTATGGATAGATATATTGAATGAAACAAGATCATATCAAATCAGTATATATGGACGCATATATATGATTTGATCATGAATAATCATATATGGGGATATGATCAAATATTAGGAATATTTATTAGTTACCTTAATTATCTCAACCACCTCATCTATATAAAAGGGTCTTAGGGTTCATTATTACTTACTTCAATACTCTTGTATTTCGAGTTTTCCTCTTCGTGTGTGTGTGTTGTAATCTTCTCAATTGATAGTGAATTTGGATGTTTCCTCCAGTCACGTGATTTTCCCATTTCGGGTTTCCACGATAAATTTCTTGTGCCGTTGTTTTCTCTTTGCTTTAATTCTCGTGTTCTACTTAATCTATCGAGACTGTTGGCACACGTGTTCAATCACCAACAAAGGGCATGAAATCCAAGTTACGAAATTGCAAATAAGATACATTTTTTTATCAAAAATCTGCATTTATAGTCCTTCAACTTCAATTAAATGCATATACGATACCTCAAGTTTACAATACCGTTTATTATTGACACTCTAACGAACTCATTAATTTTTTTTATATTTTATGCACAATTCTCGAACATCAATGGTCAATTTGTATAATTTTTCAAATGGGTCTTATTTATGTACTTTCAACATCACTCATGCTAACAAAAAACGTTTTTCAACTTAACGCAAAATCGAGTCCTATATGTGATTTTATGTGACATTCTTGTAATTCCGTAATGGGGGCATGCTCTTGACGCATCTCGTAAGTTAGAGGGCTACTTTTGTAATTTTCTTGATCATTTTAGTTAAACTATGCTTCAATACCTGCAGGGTAACAAACAAGATGTTTAATTTTATGATGTATCCAATTCAACTATTTATCATCTTCAAATACAACATCTCCAATAATGCAAATAGTTTTGGTTTCAAGATACATCAGTCAATATCCTTTTACTCCATAGATGTATCCCATGAGGCTGTCTCCAAGGCTGGGCACCCAATCTGACTGGCCACCCAGCTGGATGTCACCTTAGATGCCCAAGAAAGATTGGAGGAAATAGAGTATATACACTACGGATACTCTCCATTCTCAAATTTATGACTGGTAAGACCGATATACCGCTCGGTACAAAAAAATCTTTCGAAAAAACTAATAAATAATTTTTTTATAAAAATTTTCGACTCGGACCCGAAAAAACCCGATATAGGGGTAACGATCAAAATAGAGAAAAAAATATTTAAGTTTTTTTAAAAGTAAATTTTTAACAAATTTAATCTCAAAAAAATGATTTGTTCTAGTCAGACCCTGATGGTAATCTAACAACTTCTGAAACTTCGGGGACTAGATTTGTTAGTAAGTGTAAATTTACTAACAATTAAACTCTGGGAACCAATTATCCGAATTAACTAAACTTTTGGGTCTAAATTTGTCAAAATGTTAAACTTTGGAGACTAAATTTGCCTTTCAAAACTTTGCGGACAAAATTTGCCAAATGATCGAACTTTTGGGAACTAAAGATTTCATTTTCTCTATGTTTTCATCCAACCTCTTTCTTTTAGCATCTCATATATGTATATGATATATGCTTCCAAACAATTTCAAGTGCTTAACTAATATTTGTGTCATGCCACGATTCATAAGAAGTTTTGCCATTTAAATCTCGGGAAGGTAGTGCATTTAACAAATATACATCGTTTGAGGCTACCTCCGCCAACACTGTGTTGATAAGATTTTTTCAAAAATCAAACATCTCACCATTTCTAGAATTTTTATATTTTAAATTTCACTTATCCCGTTCTGCTAGCGTAAGAGGTATATTGATGAATGAGGGGTGACCTTTAAACTCAGAATTATCAATGAATGTTGATGTCTTTGTTAGGAAATTTAGATACTAAATGTTGGGCCTTTAAGCCCTGGTCCAACTTACAAGCAGCAAAGACACTTTGGCCTGACACATATTAAGCCAAAGATGAAGAAAGACATGAAAAAAGAATGGAAAGAGAAATGTTCAGGGGAGAGACGAAGGATGTCGTGAATCTACGTAAGCGGGAAGGAATCTATGATCTGCTGACCTCACAACAGCATTAAAGGGTTCAGTTGAGGGAAAATATGTTAAAGGGATTGCAAATCTATTAGGGTGGATGTCACTTTCTTTTTTAGAGGCTTTGCATCGGGTGGAAGATAAGAGATTTGTTTTCTAATAAAAATTGGATATTGAGTTTCAATTGTAGTTCTTCCTCTTTGTTCTAGTAAATTGACCAAGGATTTGGTTCGGGGTTTTCTATGGGTTCATGGGTTCCATATAAAAATTATTATGTGCTTTATTGTCTAAGTTACAGTAGAATTGTACCATTGATTCTTTTCCCACAATTTAAGCATACAAATGGTATCGGAGCTTCTTGCTCCTGATCACAACTAGTTGGATGGATGATTTAGTGGTTCCTATGATTAAGCTCACCTCCAGCAACTATTCCATATGATAGTAAAAATAGAAGACTTGTTGGCTTGCTGAGACCTATTGGGATTAGTTTATCCCCTAAGTGAAGCCCGAGAAGCGGGATGCAAGTGAATTGAGGATTATGAAGAAGAAAGCACTCGCATACATCCGTTCTTGGGTGGATTTGAGCATGTTTCATCATGTTGGTGATGAAACAGAAGCAAAGGAAATTGGGAGAAGTTACAAAGAATTTAAATGAGGAAAAATATTCAAAAGAAGTTTGACACTATCAAGAAGTTAGTAAGTCTTCATTACATTGATAGCAAATCAATAACATAACATTTGAATAAGTTCCAAGACCATGTAAACAAAGTCACTAGAGCAAATCTCAAAATGGATGATAAACTTCAAGTCTTTCTGTTGTTGGGGACTCTTCTAGATACATGAGAAACCTTGGTAGTAACGTTGAGCAATTCTGCCCATATTTTGTCACTTTCTGTAGTTTTATCCCATTCGAAAAAAGGATGAAGTCTTTGTAAAATAAAAAGAATTCTATAACATGGTAGAAATAGATATAGTGAATAAAAATGTGTGCCTAAGAACAAATAATGTAGGTGAGTTTGTTTCTACTGGAATATTGATGAATAATGCATGGACAATTGGTATGCATGATAGAATTGAGCTAGGCATACCTGAACACATTGGAGTGGCTAAAGACTTAATAGAAATATATTGGGCAAAGTCATATGCATGTTAGTCACATCAAAACTTTGAAATAAGTTCTGGGTGAAGCCTTGCTTATAGCCTGCTATCTCATAAACTTGGCTGTCGGAAACATGAAACTCTATAGGCTTGCTTATAGCCCGCTCTAATTCAAGTTCATCTAAAGATAATGTAGTCATTTCAAGCAAACTAATATCATCAAATGTATTTACCTTATCATCGCCAATATCCTACATTTTAGTATCACCTTCAGAATACGCAATTCTACTTCTTGAAAACATCTGTAGATTTGAGTGTATTTAGACCAATTTCTTAGCACGCTTTGGATTCATATAGCTTCTTCGTGTGGAATGTATAAAGGAATATGTAATCCAATTTCTTTCACAGCAAAATGAAGAAGATACTTGAACAAGTAACTTTAAGGCAAGACTTTGAAGTAGAGGAACTCATACACCATAAGTCAACCACCATTCAATTTGTTCCATTTTCAATCTATTTGTCGTAGAGCTTTGAATACCGAAGTCATGTAAACATCCCATGAATCTTGAATATTCCGTAAGTGCTTGTACTCTCCTATCATCATCTTGGAAGAAATCATTCAAATATTGCATTCTAAGGTTGTTCAAAATCCTGTCATTCTCCAACTGAGTTAAGTTTGGATGCTTTAGTTTCCACTCGTTTGTTGTAATCCTACAAACATAATATTACAAGCTATCAGTCATCATAATGTATATTACAGAGTGTAAATTGGATGGTCCAAATACATAGTCCAATAAAGTAATAACATACATTGGATTTAGAGAATAAGCCATGGCATGCAAAGGAGTCAACGATTTATTACGTATTTTTGTAAGCACAATATAAATAATATTCTATAAGTCAGAATCATCACCATCATTCTTTCCTTCATGTAAAAAAATGGCAATCTTCACATTAGTTAACAAAGTATCCCACATTTCATAGATTCTATGAAGTATAGGTCTCTTATCAAGATCACATTCTCTTATCATATCGTATATAGGCTTGGTAAACTTAAAAATATAATCAATTTGACTCCCACAATGAGTCATCAAGCAATTTTTGGCGTTTAATGACTGTCTTGCTAGAATTATCTTGCTTATAAGTACTCCATTCAGAAGCAATGACCATATCTCTCAGTACATCTTTGACCTCCTGAAATCTTTTCATCATGACAAGATGAGAAGCAAAACGTGTCTATGCCACACGAAGTAATGTAAGCATAGAGAATTTTCTAAACATTGACAATCTTTTAGAATGATTATTGATAAAATTCGGAATCATATTCATACTATAAACCACTTCACTAATCCAACTGCAATCATCTTGATTTCTAGAATTCAACTTACCACCCGGATTAAAAATATCATTTAATGCCAAATTCAAAGTATGTACTATACAATGTGTCCAATATATATGAAAAATCAATAAAAAAATGTCATTTTTGTGAAAATATTTAACATATTATAAAGTTGATATCAAAGTACCTAGGGATGATTTCGCTTAAGTAACATACCAGCTGCTTTACGCACAGGGACATTATCAGTAATTACTTGAACAACATTCTTAATACCTACTTCCTCGACTACTTTTTCAATTTCTGCACATTTGAAGTATTGATCTTTACGTGCATCATCACAGTTAATAGCATGCAAAGAAACAGCACCATTACTATTAATAGCAACAAAGTTTATAAGTGGTTTTCGTTGTGGATCAATCCAACCATCACAAACAATGGAGAGACATTTCTTTCCCCAACACTCCTTAATACTCTGTAACTCAAGATTGATATGACTTGATTCATCATCCAATAACTTTGTCCTTAATGCGTCATAGCTAGGTGGAAAATAACCTACATTATAATATTTATAAATTTGCATTTACATTAATATCTTTAAGTGTATTGATATTTGAAAGACAAAATATTTAATGTTACATGGAAGTTTTAATGAACATACCAAAGCATATGATCTTCGAATGTGTAGATTTTTTGCAAAATGAAATGGAATACCTCCTGAATAAAATGAACGAGCAATCTTCTTATCAAGTTATCTTGTCCCTTGCTGATTTATTAACTCATCAATTTTCATTTGTTTGTCACCCCTTGCTCTTTTGTGATTTGGATATTGCTCATCAATAAATGTATAAATAAAATTTTTTGGTTGTCCACTTAACATAGAATGAGGTATACTAACTTTCTTTTGATGTCCACGCCTACCTTTAGCTTCAGCATCACCATCGATGTTCATTAACCGTAGACATTCCGAATCTGAAATATCTTGACATGCAACTATTCCTCCTCTAAGAAGTTTAAGTGAGTAAGTTTCTTGATATTCACCTTTGCAAAAATTGCATTGCCACATAAGTTCCACCATTTTCACAAATCTTATCAACCTTGGTGACATGTCCCATAAGGGCCACTTCTCATTACTTGCAACATCAAGAACATCATTTGAAGGAATGTCAACATCCATCTTTAAATCTAAAACATAAATATGTATACATTAATCAAGCATAACTAAAGAAGTTAAAATTACTAACTAAGCAACTATATACAAATTTAAGATAAATTAACATAAATCAATTACCATGTTACTAGATTGTAAAAGAAGATCAAACAAATCCATAAGTAATTAGATAAGGATACTAAATAATGAACTCAAATCACAATACCACTTCTCGTCAAATGAAAATTCAATAATACTAACAATACCATTTCCCTTCAAAATTTTGCTAAAATGTTTCAACATCATCTAAAGGCATATCAACACCTAAATGTTTGAAGTTGTTCGACATTTCTGTTCGCTGAAAACATAAAGCATATCAAAAACAACACAAAGCAAGTGAACTAAAATATCAAAGTATTCAAAAATCAACCTAGCAGCATGAATCAATCAATGTATTCAAAAAACAACCTCATTCCTGTCAAGGAATGATATAAAAGTATTCAAAAATCAATTACAAAAGCCTATTCAAACTTGAAATTAAAGTATTCAAATATCAACCTAACAGCAGGAATGAAAGAAACTAGCAGCTACATTATCTCTCATATTAGGTAAAAACCCTGAGAAGAACTCTCAGGCAAAAAGAGTTAGTCTTCTTCGCCGCTTCCTTCAAAACTCAAGAATGGGTCTCAGATGTCCTAAAGGATTGAGGGAGAGAATCGGTATCAACTATTTGGGTTTTTTTGATTCAGTTATTCAAATTTTTTACGGAAGGAAAACCCTAAAACCCCGCGCAGCTTGAATCTATTTTTGTGCATTGAAGACAATGTATATTACAGCAGCCAGCATTCCAAGATCCAAGATAACAAGAATCAATTAGAGTTTTGAATTTAAATTACATAATATAAATTAAAACGTTTTTATACAAGAGAAACGCGTACCCGTTCTTCTTCGTAACAGAAACACAAATTTTTGGAAGAAAAACGTTTTTTGCGTAGCTTTGCTCATAAAAATATATATATCTGCCTTGATAGAGTTCAAGACACTAGAAGAATTGTGGTCAAGAAAGAAACCAAAGCTTCACCACCTCAAAATGTTTGGGTGCAAAGTCAAAGTTCTGGTCCCTAAGGAACATAGAAAAAATGAGATTCCCACTCCTGGACATGTGTGTTCATTTGATATTGAGAAAAAGAGTTTGGGCTCAAACTCTAGAATCCAATTGCCAAAAGAATAGTCAGATCTAGAGTTGTTATTACACATATATCCAAGGATCTAGAACAAGAGGAAATAGAAATAAAGACAAATCTTGAAGACTTTCATGTATCAAGATCTTGTTAGGTTTAGAATAAACGTAGCAAATGCTAATATGTTACGTTCTCTTCTTTTTCAGGGCCTAAATAAAAGATCCAGTCCATCAGCGGCCCAGACGGAATGAGCTTTAAGGAGCCCATTAACTGCGCCAAATCAAACGAAAAACAGATTCTGAGCGGTTACCCTTGCCCTTTAAAAGGAGGAGTTACACGCAGGGATAAAGAGATACACTGAAGAACGATCAATCAACGAAGTTGGATGCTATCAAAGAAAGAAGGAGGACTCATACTTACCTGTGTTTTCTTGGCATCGTCGATTGTTTTCTTATCAAGAGGAAGAAGAAGAACTGTTCTGCTAGTGATTGCAAGAATCAGCCTCTTCGAAGTGTTGTGGTTCTCGGTAGTATTAAACTGTAAAGCTCTCTGAATTTATAGTGAATTGGGGATCAAGGCTGAGACCTTATCCCCGTGGTTTTCTCCGGGATTCTCCGGTTCCACGTAAAATCTTCGAGTCATTTTTCCGTTCTGCAAAATCATCTAAAATCGGTAAAACTGGTTGAAGACTCACAGATCTCGTAGAGAAGGAGTTCCTATCAGATCTCATTAGGAGATTGAAAATATTGATGATCCAGATGTAGCAATAGAACATCAAGCAGATCAGCAGTAAAATAAGAATGTGACAGAACTTCAATGAAGAACCAAGGAGATCTGTTAATGTGAGGCATCATTCGACCAAATATCTAGTTAGTGATTATGTGCTTGTGTCTGAATATGGAGAACCAGAAACATAGTAGGAAGCCATTTAAATGAAGGATAGTCTAAAATGGATCAAAGCCATGAAAGAATAAATAAATTTTCTGTAGAAGAAAAAGACTTATGATTTGGTACAATTTTCATCGGGGGAGAAAGTGTTGCTAAACAAATGGATATTGAAGCTGAAATTGGAGGTAGATGGAAGAACAATGTATAAAACACGGTTGGTAGTGAAGGGATTCAGCCAAAAAAATGGAATTGATTTTGATGAAATAAAAAGAGAAAATGGTAAAGCTGACATCAATAATTATTGTTCTTCCCATCACTGAAGATGGACTTGAAAATTAAACAACTTGATGTCCAGACAGTTTTTCTTCACAGTGATGTTGAAGAAAAGCTTTATATGCTCCAACATGAAGGTTTCACCAAGAAAAGGAATGGGAAACTAGTTTGTAAGTTGAGGAGGAATCTAAATGGACTTAAGCAAGCTACAAGATAATGGTACATCAAGTTCGATACATTTATGAAAGAAAATCAATTTATGAGGATAAGAGAATATCATTGTTTCTATGTGAAGTTCTTGGAAAATGATGACTTCGTGTTGTTGCTTATCAATATTGAGGATATGCTATTGGTTTCTCAAAGTCAGGAGCTTATTATTAATGACCTCAAAGAACAGTTGGCTCGAGCCTTTGACATGAAAGATAGACCTTCGAAGAGGATCTTAGGAATGACTATAGAAAGAAGCTCGAATGAAAGGAAAGTATTCCTTGTACATCGATCAGTTACTTATGAAATTCAATATGAAAGATGCCAAAGGATTGAACACTCTCCTATGTACACAATGAATGCTGCCCCCAAAACCGAGCAAGGGAAATTGAACATGTAGACTGTTGCACACTCTTTATTAGTTGGCATTATTATGTATTTGATGGTACACAATAGACTAGATATAGCTTTATATGTTGGTTTGCTTTATCCAATCCTGGTAAAGATTACTCGTTTGCAGTAAAATGGTTATTGAGATATTTAAAGGAAACAAAAACATGGGGACTAGTATTTGGAACTACAGAAGACTTGAGATTGGACACATTGTGTGACTTTGATTTTGCATGTGAATGTAATACTAGGAAATCTACATTTGGATATGTCTCAATTTTAGGAGTAGCTATATCATGTGTGATCAAAACTCCATAAAAGTGTGGTATTCTGTATCACTGAGGAATAATATGTTGATTTGACCGATGGAGGAAAAGTTGTTGGGATTGAAGAGACTTGTCTTAGAGATTGGTTTTAGAAGCCTTCCAAGAATCCAACCATTAATGTTAGGACCAAGCATGTTAATGTTTAATATCATTGGATAAGAGATGTTGTGGCTTCGAAGTAACTTGTTATTCAGAAGGTTCACGGATATAATAATCCATTTGACATGTTCACCAAGTCCGTTACAGCAAGAAAGCATGATAATTAATCCAAGAGGAGTAGGCTTGGAGCAAATGATCGACCATGAGCATTAAGCAGGAGTCCGCTGGTGAGTTTGAGGAGGAGCTTATTGGTCCTCTAAGCCTTGGTCCAACTCACCGGCAGCTTGGGATTGACACGTGTTGAAATATATCCCACATCGATGGTGGAAATACAAAAATCTTAATTTATAAGAGGAGTGAAATCATTAGTAATCAATTTGGTTCAAATCTTTTCAATGTGATCAACTTCTCTTATGGATTGGGCTACACTAACACTCTTCCGACCTTTGAATCCTAAATTTCTACATTGTATCATAGCAGT
>RWGZ01001803.1:0-26778 GCA_009725065.1 Utricularia reniformis | reverse complement strand
ATTTATGCATGTGAGCCACGTGTCGAATATTATTATTGGACCTCAACACATTACTATGGGTTGGACCTATCGGATCTTGGGCTATTTGTATTAACTCATTATGAAAGCCCATTCTATAGTCCAAGTCTTGATATGTGGGTTATAACTTCTGGCCCATTACGGAAGTGCATTTTCTGTAAGTAATGTCCGATGTTCCACATCTGCTGTGGCCCATTAGGAAAGCCCAATTACGTTTCGGTTGAGTCCATTCCGAAGCCCAGATTTTGTTTTTCAAAATATTCTGTACTGGCAGAACTCGAACCTGTGATCTCTGGGCATTATGGGCCTACTGTTTGCATCGAGGCTAGCTGTTTATTGTGTAATGTAGTATCACTTCTGTTTTGATATTGATAACCTTTCTGTTGGTCTTATTTGTTGATTTAGCAATCGGCCCAACAGAAGATTGTTTGAATTAAGAATAAGAATTCGAACCAACACTTACGTATATTCCTTAAATTGAGAGTTAATGTTTGGCACAATGGAAATTCATTAATTTCTCGGTTTATTGAGTAGTAGGAAATGATTCTGCCCAACGGTGATTCATTTCGCTTATGTTGTTATATGAGAATAGTTTTTGTTAAAGTCTTATGATTTGCTCTATTATCATACAGAAGCTTATGGTTTCTTCCTACTTACGTGTGCACTTCATTTTATATGATCATAAGTACTAATGATTGATTCTTTTTGTGTTGTTTTGCATGTTTGACACTCTTTTTTGTCAGCCGCTGTTTTGAACCAGCTATTTTCGATTGAACCACTGAAGGGCAATAATTTTGGAAGATGGAAAGAACAATTGCTCCTCGTTCTGGGTGTTATGGATTTGGACTATGCCTTACGTGTCGATCAACCACTAAGGCCTTTCGTTGGTGATTCACTAGAATGTTTTGCCTCTTATGATCGGTGGGAGCATTCTAATTGGGTGTTCCTTATGATGATCAACAATTCCATAACTCTCGATATTCGAGGAAGCTTACCTGAAAAGGATAATGCGAATCTATTCCTCGCTTCTGTTGAGGAGTAGTTCCAATCATCTTCGAAGGTCCTTGCCACAACTCTTGTGACGAAGTTGTTTACCCTGAAGTATAATGGTAATGAAGGCATTCGGCGTCACATTATGAAAATGAGTGACATGGCTGCACAGCTGAAGACCATGGAGATGGCGATCTCCGAATGGTTTCTTGTTCATGTCATACTTCGTTCACTTCCTTCTAAGTTTGATCCTTTTAAGATCAACTATAATTCACAGAAAGAGAAATGGAACTTGAACGAGCTAATGAATATGTGTGAACAAGATGATGATGGCCTTGTCAACTCCGTGGAGTGTGCAAATGTTATCTCAGATGGTTTTCGCAAGAAGAAGCCTAAAAAGCAACATAAATTTGATAAAGCTTCTGACGTGGCAACTTCTTCAGGCACTAAAGCTCATCGTCCCCTTAAGTGTCGATTTTGTTGACAAACAGAACATTTTCAGAAAAACTGCCCAAAGTTTCAGGAATGGTTGAAGAAGAAAGGTAATATATCAGACTATGTCTATTATCGGGATTAACTTATGGATGTTTCCTCTGATACATGGTGGCTTAATATTGGTGCTTCTATACATATTGCTAATTCTTTGCAGAGATTTCGCAACGTGAGGAAGCTAAGTAAAGGCCAACGTAGTGTGTTAGTAGGAAATGGAAGTAGTGACGCAGTTGAATCTCTTGGAACTCTCTACTCTTCATTTGGGCCAACTGATTTCTTTATTATTTGACTCAATTTCGTGATATGCGTTTATGGTTTGGATAAATATTGAAAAAATTAAATCAAATTAATACTAATGATATCAGTCAATTTATAAATTAAAATATTTTTATTTACACACACTCATTATTTAACAAGTATTGATGATATGATACGTTTATTATAATTTTGTGATGTGTACAAATGTTAGTAGTTATTGTTATAATATAATAAGATACAAGGGCGTAAATGAAATTGATTGATTCTTCAAATTTAATTCTACCGATTATTGAAGCCAAGTTTTTATAATCGGTTAGTTTAACAATTTAATAAGATTCCAACTTTTCTATGAAATGCAATAATATTGTATTCAATAAACACGGTCCCGTTAAATATAAGTGTACTCGTTTGATCAAATGACTTTCAAGCTCCATGTATTGCAATTTCATTTTCAAAATTACGAATCAATCGTGTATTAGACTCATAAACACCACTCAAATGGAATCGTGGAATACATTCGGATTCACCAAACACGGTTTCATTACATATAAATGGTCATAGAGACAAACCAAATGCACATTTGTGTGAATTTGTTACACCCCAATTTTTACTCTATAACTGAAGTATGACATGTCATGTTTATCCTAAGAAAGACATAAGGTTATATTTATTTCATTCTAACTTCCTTACACTTTACCATATATAATTGTAATCTAAACCTTTATTATAAAACGCATATATGTCAAAATATGTCCATTTTACATAACATAACTCAACAACTCACCCAACATTCAGAAACAACATTTTTAAACATCTACAACCAGTATAAGTGTAAAGTAAAAGTCATAAATGATGTTTTCCTTCAAAACTCACTTCTAAGGTGTTCATCTTTCCTAATGACATTCGATGCACTGATCTATCGCTCCGAAGATTTACCTGGAGGGGTAACGGTCATGAGTCTGAAACAAATAAGAAAACAAATGCACACGTAATTAACTGCACTTTCTTTTCTTTTGTTACCAAAAATTAGGTCTGGTAACCCTCCTAGACATGTGGCTTAAGCATCACCATAGTCCATGAGCTCAATATTTCCCCATCATTCACCTCAAGAGAAACAAAAAGCGTTACCAACTCATTTCCTCTGTATATCTATTTTTCTAATATCATAGTGAACACTCACAACTGTGGACCATGTAACCCCACACTTTTCTTTATCTTGTCTCTACAAGCATGCCGTTCATTAGCCATATCCATGGTAAAACCATATTTCCAGAAGTGTGCGTCCACAACCTCTCGAATTTTCACATGTCAAACAATTTCAACAAGTAAAACAATGAAAGTGCATTATGACATTTCTTCCCACCAGATCAAATTTGAGAGCCGAAATGATATCATAAAATCATACCAAACTTCTCAGTGAAAGCCAACACATAAGGCTACAATATGCAAAAAAAACATATCAATCGGAGCTCTCAATCTTTCCAGTTTATTCGTTCAATACAACACAAGTGATGATACTGCAGGTAGGAAACAATTTTGCGACACTTTGAGAAATATTATATAATATTTTCTATATTTCCTTCCTTACGTTTAACTTAATTTTTCCAGAAAATAGACTCAAATAGGAACAAATCGATGTAAGATTTGTATCCAAAATTGTTTCCATAAAGTATCAGTAAAATCAACAAGTCAAGTAATCACATATATGCTAAAACAGTTTGAATTACTTATCTCATACTCAATCATACCGTTTACCTCTAATTTTCTTATTGATTTTCCACTGTAAACTTGTTCTTAAACCTCTGATATCTCTTCCCTTGATGTATCATACTTAGTTAGCTAAGAATTTCGAAAATTAAGCTTAAAAACATCCCAACACATTGTTGCCCCTTTCTACTTCTTCCTTGTTGTGTTTTTGTGTTGTTTTTCCCTCACTTGCGCTTATCTCTTGCGACCTAACGCTAGATAACCCAATTAGGCTCCTATTTATATGGCTATGCCACGTGGTTTTACAATTTTATAAGGTTTAGATGATTAACCAATCATAATTTGTAAACTAAAGCATCATACTTAAGTGTTAATTTACTTTGTTTTTTGTCTCTTGTGTTTCCATGCTTTAGTCATATTTGCCTTGTCAAAACTTACTCATTTATGCCTATAATCATGTATCCTAAAAAGAATTACCTTAATAAACATCATTTCTTATCATTGATCCAAGTTTCAGAAATTTAGGGTCTTACAGATGTACTCCATGTTGGGGGTTAAACGATTTGAATTGATTCGAGCTTAAGTATTTTTTTAAGATTCGGTTCGATTAAAAATAGATAATGTTTGATTCAAATTCAACAACTAAAATATTATGATTCAAGATTTAGTTCGATTAATGCTCGAGTTCAAATTTAAGGTTATATATATTTTAATATATAGAATATTATAATATTATTTTTTCACGCACACGATTGACTCGGTCTTTTAGAAATTTAGAAATTTAATATTCAGTCATTAAGAATTTTAACTCTAATCGAACTCAAACTCGAGCACTGAGAGACTCGACTAGAAATGTTCACGAAACCGGTTAAATTCATTTACATTACTACTCCAAATCAATGTAACTAAACACGACAACTTCATGTGCGCAAGTTGTGAGATATAATAAACTCCAATTTTTTTTTTACAAAATCACATCATTGTTGTACCTTTGTCTTGGTTTTGGAACCATGGTTAATGGTGCAGTGCGATCACCTCATAGTTCTATTTAGTACACACCAAACTTGTGTTTATTTGAATGCAAAAATACGCAACAAACAATCATGTGTCTTCGAAATTAGACACGGGAGCAAATAACTAAGAATTGATTACCTCTCATATAATCATGATCAACTAGCCTCTAAAAGGTTCGATAATGAAGTGTTTTCGTTAGCGATTCTCTCTATTACGGCAGCATCTTTAATAAGTTGAAGAGAGTACTTAAAATCATCGCAAAGTCGTTGAGAATCTGGTATAAGGGTCTGGTCGATGGCCAAGAACAATGTAAGTTTGTTGGCATAGCTTTGGTTAGTGGATCACCAATGACAAAAATAAACAATGCCAACAGTCAATATGATCAACGAGACAATGTAGACGAAGAAGAAAACGACTTATGAGTTGATATCCGGAAACTGTTGGAGCAAGGTACTCAAGATGATTACGACCGAAGCTAATTTCATCAAGTGGTCAAATTACACTTGAAATTCCAAATGTTATGTGTGAGATAAACATATTCATGATATAAGCTGCTACCTGAAAAATTTACATTCTTTCATTATGTGTGTATTTATCGTCTATGTTTTTTAACAAATGTTTCTTTTTCTAAAATAGAACGAATCAACCCAAAATCCACCATCAAGTTCTATGCAATATAAAAAAATCAATATTCAATCTAGGGTGAGAGTCGTTTATTAAAGTTCATAAAAAGTGAATTACTTAAAAAAACTGGGTAAAACCAATTAAACTTATATTTGTAACATTCACATCAAATTAAACTGAGTTTGGTGTAGTTTAGACTCATTTTTGTGTATTTACTCAAAAGAGTACCCCATGTCTTAAGTCAATCCATTTTTATAGCCTAAACTCGATTCTTTATTTTACAATTAATTTATCCTAAACCAAGATAACCAATAGTAGAAAGTTAATAATTCTATGTCGAGAGAGAAGCGTTTAACCATGAAAATGAATAATATTAAGTTAATTCAATTAATTATACTATAAGTTTCGTATTTACCATTTTACCATGTTGTGACAACCGGGTGGGACGCCAAACTGCACAACCGCAAAACGGAACCAAACCGATTTTATTCGGTTAAATTGTTTAGGTTATATGCTTAATCGGTTTTTGCGATTCAGTTTCATGACGGTTAAAATGGTTATTCAATCGGTAAACCGATTTCAACGAGTTTTTACTTGAATCGTTGAAGATGGTCTCATGTTAAATGGGATTGCTGCTCTGATACGAAGCTTTTGTAGAGGAATATTCCTCTTGTTTTTTTGCCATTTTACCGTTTTCCTCTTTCCCATTGCTCGTCTCTAATGATAAAAAACAAATAAATCAATAATTAATTGACAATTACACATTTTTAAAGAGGATTTTCACCATATCTTCGCTGTAGATACCGAGTTAGAGCGGCTTCGGTAAGTCCCAAAAATACATCATTAAGTGTCTACAAAAAAATGAACATCAATAACATAAAAACATAACAAGTAAAAAAGCTATACACCTTACCATAAATAACATAAAATGATCATTCATAGATTTGGGCATGCATGAGTTTAAATTAGTTATATTTTGGATTTTGATCAATAAATAAAAATACCAATAAATAGTTAGAACATTGCTCCAATATCATGTAAAAATTCAGGATTCAATGGCTGAGAGAATGTATGTGTAGCCCAGTATATAAAAGAAATAAATCATATTAAAAAGATTAGATCATTATATTTACCACATATAACTTACTGTTTTCAATGAATTCTTGATGAGCTTAACATCATCGAGATTAAGAACCCTATGGACATATTTCTTAGGAGAATGCTCGATCCCTTTTCCAGCCTTGATCGAACTATGGACATTAACGAAACGCCGTCGCCGACTGAATGGTGTACCTTGAGCATGGCGGTGGATGTAGAATATTTGGTTTTAACGTTAAGTAAATGAAGTTCCCATAAGGGTTTCGAAAGATCCATTGGAAGTAAAGCGAGTTTGATATAAAATCTTGGACGACTTTTTCCCCTTGTTCTTTTCAACTTCATTATCTAAATCCGGATCAAATACATGCTCGTCGATGTTCACTTTTCTAGGCATCCAAGACATTCTGAACTTCTTTTCATCATCAAAAACCTTCTAAAAATAAACAAAACAGCATATTCAGGGTTAGCGTTTTTCAACACAGAAACAAACAAAAAATTATTTGATGACTTACAAGAACACTGGAGAAACGATGATGCTTAATGAGATTCTGGGAAGTAATTATTGGAGATATGAGGATTTAGAGGATAGTCATCAAAAAAATACTTCTGCATTTATATGATTTTGCATAAGAATATGTTGTATGAATGATAAAAAATTTCGTTGATTTAATGAGATGAGTTTACATCACATATATAAAGATAAATATGCAACAACTTAAGCTAAAATTACGAATTTTTATTTGAATGAATTTGACTGGTTATTTAAATGATTAAACTGAGTCCTATATGCTGAATAGCAACCGTCTTGACTCAAATCTTTTATTCTGAATTGGACTAGAATTTATTGGTCTTCATCTTCAATTATTGGGTTTACTCCCAACAAGTCCTCCCTTGAAGAGAAGTCCAATAATTGCAAACTTGTTGGATTAATCTGTTCAAATATCAACTCTTTCATCATTTTCTGATAAAAAATTGTAGAACATAATTTCAATCCATTGCATGCTCTTATTGTTTTTTTTCATTAATAATTGCATGCTCTTATCAACTCATTTCCATCAAGAGATTTGGACTTCTTGACATAATCAATGACGGAGTCCTTTGTTTTCACAAAATAAGTCCAGCAAAAACGAGTTAGTTTATCGATGAATTTACCAAAATGCTTACTCTTTCCAAGAGATTCTACTTTCGTTGATCCACTCATATCGGCATGTGTCAACTGAACCGTTTCAGAGTCTCCGAAGGAAAACATATAAGGAGAATTATTTTCCGATGTATCATTTTTTCATCCATTGTTGTTTGGATAAAAATTTCTTTTGCTTTTGCCGGTGGCCATTCCAGAATGTAGAGACCATTCTTTTCTGCAATTTTAACATAATAATGGAACACTGTCCTTCACTGAAATTGATGTTACATCTTTTCTTTAACATCTTATTTACATTTAGCAGATTCATCTTTACTGCAGGAACCCATAATACTTCATCAATATATTTTGAACCAGATGGAGTATTCACTTTGATCTTTCTTTTTCCTATTGCTTTAATGATTAAACCATCTCCTATTTTAACAAGAGCTTCGTGAGATTCATCGAGATCTTCAAAGTATGATTTATATGCTACCATGTGTGAAGAACATCGTGAGTCAATCAGCCAACCACTAAAATATTCATTTTGAGAGTGATTTAGATAGGTGAACAAACTCTCTACAACCTCATCTTTATCTGAAATAATTGCATATCCTGCAACCTGAGGTTTTCTTCTTGTTGGACACAATCTATAAACATGACCATTCAATTTGCAAATGTTACAATTTGATTCAGGCCTGAAATAGCAGTATTTCTCTGAGTGACCATTTTTTTTGCATATTTGATAGGGAGCATATTTTTTCTTTCTTTTCTCCGTGTCTTTTGTTTCTTTTGTGTTAGCTTCGAGAAGGTAAATATTTGTTCCAGTTTTATCTGTTTTATCGGCTTTGGCAAACAATGCATTCTGAGTCACAAAATGATCTGAATCCCTTTGCTCCAATGACTGAAGTGCACAACTTACTTTCGCCACAGTTAGTTGTATGTAATCATATGAACATTCGAGAGCACTCACCTTGGGCTCAAAAGATCTTCTTACAGTTTGAAGAATTTTGACAGCAACTAAGAATTCAGTTTTTTGTTCCCCCATCATTGCTAGTTGATTTACCACATTTGAAAAGTTGACAACATATTGTTTTACTGTTTCTGTAGAATTCATTTGCAATATGTTAAAATCTTGTTTGAGACTAGAGATTTTTATTTCTCTAGTGCGTTCGTCTCCTTCGAATTCTTGTTTCATTTTCAACCATATTTGTTTTGCACTTGTACATGCCATAATTCGTGGGATTATGGATTGATCTAAACCAAAAGTGATTGCAACTTTGGCCTGGCCCCTCCGAGGAACAAGTTCTTCTTATCGAGTGACAGCAGCAGTAGAGGCAGACACTGGTTGTGGAATCGAAGTATCATCAAGAATAGATTCTCATAGTTTTGTTGCCTCTAAGAATGCATGCATTTGATGTGCCCATACAGGATAATCCTCCCATTGAATTTCCACACAGCACCCGGTTGCATCCATTTTGAGTATAATACGCAGCGGTTTGTGATATGAATGAAATGATCACAGATTCTTCAGCTTTTCCTATCCTTTTGAACTTGCTCCTATACCACTTTGTTGGAGATATGAGGATTTGGATGATAGTCATCAGAAGAATACTTCTACAATTATATGATTTTGCAGAAGAATATGTTGTATGAATGATCAAATTTCATTGATTTAATGAGATGAGTTTACATCATATATATAAAGATAAATATGCAACAACTTAAGCTAAAATTATGAATTTAGTTGAATGAATTTCATTGGTTATTTAAATGATTAAACCGAGTTTTGCGTGCTGAATAGCAACCGTCTTGACTCAAATCTTTTATTCTGAATTGGACTACAATTTATTGGTTTTGATCTTCAATTATTGGGTTTACTCCCAATAGTAATAACCTTAAAATCAGCGATATCCAATACAGAACTGAAACCCATGACTAAGAATATAACAACATTGAATTTTGGCCTATGCATAAGACAGGAAAAGGGTCTTGCATCCTGGATTCTTTCTTGTTCTTCTTCAGAAGCCATACTTTTCTTCTTCTTGAAACATGGGGGTTTTCAGAGGAGCTTATATTGGATTAAAACATGGGTAGCACATAGTTAATGCAATGGATCTGTTTGGTGAAGTCTCTATATTAAATATTATTTTGTAGCCCAATAATTTGAATCGGTAGTGAATTATAAATATGATCAACTACTTGTATAATTGTATCAGGTGCATTTACATTTTTTGTCAAGGGTTTTATGATTGTAGGACACATGCTCAAAGATACACAATATAGAGACTGTTACTCCATTTTTGTCGTATGTGTTGTAGGGAAAATTGGTGAGGCATGTTCAACCATGATGAGACGACCCTGATGCACCAAGTTGCACTGCCAAGAGAGGATGAATTATATGTTGAAGGTTTCAAGAATGTCGAAATAAATGAATGGACCAAATTATTATAAGCCCAAACAACAAAAGGAGGATGAACCTGATCTAGTATGAAGGACATACATCAAAAGAGTCCAATCAAGTCATCTCTAGAAACGCCTCTGTTCCAAGCCCCTCAGTCTTGAAAAAGAAAATGAAGTAACTACTGCAGTTAATTCCTCCAGTATCTGAGCTGAGGCCTACACAAAATAAAAAACGAAGAGTCACAATTCTAATATGAAACTAATGTATTCAATCATCAATCGTACTTTTGCCTTTGTCTTTCTAATGAAATCGTCATATTTCATATTCATACCAAATTAATACATGTAACCTCTACATTGGAGGTTAGTAAAACCATATCCATGGCTCCTAGCTAGTGAGTTGCAAAAAACTTTCATGGTGACAACTGTGGGATTTAATCTCTAGCTGAAAAAAGAAAGAAGAAAAACTCCAGAAAGGAAACCAAGAAAAACTTACACAAAAGATGGTATCCGGAATCATCACTCCCCCAATCTTCTATGGAAAAGGGGACTACAGAGTCTGGTCAAGGAAAATGGGTATGCACCACATACCTTGGACACGTGGGACGCTTTTGATGATACCACAACTCCAACTGAACAAAGCTCTGAAAGGAAGAAAAAAGAGATGAAAGCACTAAGCACATTCTCAATGGCTGTAATGGATAACGCCTTCGATCTTATTATCAACTGCAAGACACCTAAAGAAGCATGAGATACTCTACATCAAAACTATTCCATTACAGCCGACAAACTCGAAAATGAAATAAACCTGCAATCGCGTCTCCTGGACAACCATGAACTCAAACATGGAGATTCAATTGTTTCCCTACAAGAATCTCTAAAGGAAATCATGATTCAACTAAAAAAACTTGGACAAACAATGGATGACAGAAGAGTCAATGAAAAAATTCTATCTGCTCTAGCAAACACCTACAACAATGTTATAATGTCTATGGAGTCCTCTGGTAATTTGAAATACTTTTATGCTGAACAACTCAAATGAGCATAAAAGAATAGAATGAAAGAATATAATGAGCATTTAAAGCACATTTTTACGATAGGTGACCAAATGAAACAAAAACGAAAAAGTATGGAAGTTACCCGGAGTGCCTCGATTGCAAAAAAAAGAATCAAACCCCACCAAAATGTTTCTAACACTCGGAGAAGGTATTCACGTACTGAAAATAAAAGTTAGGTTGCACAATTTGCTCGGATTCGTGCAACCTAGCGCACCCGTGCGCACCGGGTGCGGGGTGACCATGGTGCGTACGAGTGCGTAAAAATTTAAAAAAAAATCGAAAAAATATGTTTTAATTAATTTGCATGAAACTTTATATAATACATCATATTATTAATCGAAATGATTTGAAATATTATTGGATTATTGAGTAAATTATAAAAAATAATAATATGTTTATATAATTTTAATCAACGAATCCTTAACTCACCCTAATCGGATTCGTAAAAAATTAACGAATCTCGCACCCTCGCACCCCGAATCTCGCACCACGCACCCTTGTTGGTGCAGCATAGAAGAAAAGGCCACATTGAGTGGGTGTGTCTCAAGAAAATAGGAAAAGAAACAATTGAAGATCTAAGAAATAAAAATGATTACGTTAACAAACTTGGAACATCTATTAGCCATCTTTCTTTTGGTTCAAAGAAAAAGGAAATATTTGACATTCACTCCCTGCATAAGGATACTATACTAGCATCAACAACATATTTAAAAACAAGAGAAACTTGTAATCTAGATAGTGGGTGTAGTAATCATATAATTATTGACTTTGCTTTATTCAAAAGTTATCAGCCATTGTTTGGAAAAAAAGTTGAAGTGGCAGATGGAAACTATCTGCTAGTTCTAGGAGTGGGGATAGTCATCTTCGAAATGGAAAACAACATAGTTCAAATCAAAGAGACTTACTATATTCCAAAAATTTAACACAACCTTCTAAGTATAGGGTAACTGATAGAGAAAAAACACCAGAAGGAAGAATTTTATTAAAAGTACAAATGGAAAACATGGTTTTTCCATGTATAACACTTGCTACAAGAGAAGAATCAGGGGACTTCTGCATGTCAAAAATTGAAAAAACGAGGCTATGGCACAAAAGACTCGAACACCACAACTATTCCTCACTGAAAAAAATACAGAAAAAGCAGTAACTAGAAGGACTACCAGAACTTAATATATCAAACCTGTTTTGTCACACCTGCCAAGTGGGGAAGCTATGTAGACATCCATTCAAGCAAAGCACCTGGAAAACATCGAAGAAATTAGAACTAATCCACAGCGATGTATGTGGACCAATGCCAATAAACACCCCAGTCTGGAACATGTATTCTCTAATTTTCATAGATGACTATACTAAGTTATGCTTGATCTACTTCCTTAAAAACAGGTCTGGAGTCGTAAGCAGCTTCAAGAAATTTAAGCACTAACTGAAAATTAGAGCGGGGAGAAAATAAAATGCACCAGATCAGATAATGGGGGAGAATACACCCCTATAGAGCTAGCAGAAATCTGTGACCAAGAGGGAATCACTCATCAATTTACCATTACCTACACTGCTCAACATTATGGTGTCAGCGAAAGAAGAAATAGAACAATTGTGGACATTGTCAATATGATTATTATATGACAAAGAAGTACCAATCAAATATTGGGGAGAAGCTGTAAACACTCCAATCAACCTACTCAATAGATTACCTACAAGTGGCACAAAAGACTACAAGACCCTATTCGAACTTTGGAATAACAGAAAACCAACGGTTAAACATCTAAGAACATTTGGGAGCATATGCTACCCAAGGAAAAAAGAAAAAAACTAGATAAAAAGGCATGGAAATGAATTTTCATGGGATATAGTAACGTTGCAAAAGGATACAGAATACTGAATATTGAAGAAAACATGATCGATCTAAGCAGATATGTGGCATTTGATGAAAATGAAAAGTGGAATTGGAAGGAAAATTCAACAATGAAAGAGGATGAGAAAAGTATCTTTAACATATTTCCAACTTGGGAAACATATTCTAAGACTCGATATTTTATATCTTAATATGCAGGTGAGCAGTCAACTACAAACAACTCATTGTCATCATACAATAACATTTCACAAGAAAACTCAGCAGAACAACAAACTAACCAAGAAAATTCAGCATAACATGAAATTAAACAGCATGAAACATGAAACTATGATCAACAATCAGAAAATATCAGTGCAGACCCTTCGCAAGAAATAAGCAGAATAAAGGAATCGGAAAATGAAGCTGAGCAAGACACATTATCTTCAGAAGAGGAAAAAACAAAAAATCAAATATGTGAAAATCAAGGAAATATAAAATCAACAGGAAATTCGTTAGATACAAGCCCCATACGCATTGGTAAGTCTGATACAGAAACTCCACCTACAAGAGGATATCGAAATCTAGATGAGATTTAATGTATGATGGTTAAAGAGCCTGACAGTATCAACAAAGCATTAGACCACCCAAATTGGGTAAAAGCAATGAAGAATGAAATTCAAGCCATAGAAAGAAGTAATACTTGGAGTCTTGTTGAAAACCTGCAAACAAAAGAACAATTGGAGTCAAATGGATATTCAGAACAACATTGAACCCATATGGATCTATAAATAAGATTAAAGCTAGACTTGTAGCAAAACGCTACTCACAACGAGAAGGTATAGATTACAAAGAAACTTTTGCTCAAGTGACTAGACTAGATACGATCAATTTGATCCTAGCAATAGAATCCTACAAAAACTGGATAATATATCATCTGGATGTCAAGTCAGCCTTTTTAAATGGAAATCTACAAGAAGAGGTGTATATTGAGCAGCCCCCGAGTTTTATGATGAAAACAAACCAGAAAAAGTATTACTTCATCACAAAGCTCTCTATTGACTCAAACAAGCTACAAAAGAGTAGTACATCAAAATAAATTTATACTTCAAACACCAATAATTCAAAAGAAGCAAGAATGACCATACACTATATGTCCTCAACACAGGGGGATATGGAAAAGTGATTATTTCACTATATGTTGACAACATCATGATGATATGAAGCAGCTATGAACTTATCTAGGGGAGATGACATACTCTCTGGGTTGGAGATAAAGCAAACAAATAAGCATATTAATTTGGCTCTAAAAAAGTACTCAAAAGAATTATTCAAGAAATACAAGCTGGAAAAAGGAAAGCATGCATCAATATCAATCTCTTCATATGCAAAACCGACTCCAATAACTGATGAAGGAAATAAAACAATTTCATATCCTACAAATATTGTAGAAATAACAGTTTACCGGAGCATAGTTTGATCTCTGATGTATCTCTCAACCACAAGACCTGATATAACATTTGCAGTAAGTCTATTATCAAGGTTTATGGCAAAACCACATAGAAATCACTTTGAAGCAGCCATCAAAATACTGAAGTATGTGAAGTGCACACTAAACATCAGACTAGTATACAAAAAACCAGTTGATCTCATTTTAGAAGTCTATTCATATAGTGACTACGCAGGAGATATCATGGACTATAAATCAACCACATGCTAACTCTTTAAACTATGAGAGATAGCTTTCTCCTGGAACAGCCGAAAACAAGATGTAGTTGCACAATCGTTCGCTAAAGCATAATATATGGCCGCAGCTGAAGCAGCAAACCACACCATTTGGTTGATGAAAATCTTCAAAGACCTGGATATAAAAATCAGCAAGCTAGTAACTCTAAAGGTTGATAATAAATCAGCAATATGTATGGCAAAAAATTCAATAATGTAGTGCAAGCATATAAATGTTAAGTTCCATGCTCTGAGAGACTATGTGGAGGAAATATTAGTAACTTTGGAGTCCATAACGTTGGATGAACCGGTCGCGGATGCCCTAACTAAATGACTCTACCCAAGACAGTTCTGCGTACTCTGGAAACTCATGGGTCTTCATGCACTAACAGAATCATGTGATATTGAGGACGAAATACCAGTATTCCATCAAGGAGAAGTGTTCAGTCGTGATGAGAAGACCGTGATGCACCTAGTTGTCCCACCAAGAGAGGATGAATTATATCTTGAAGGTTTCTAGAATGTCGAAATAAATAAATGAATAGACCAAAAGTATTATAAGCCTAAACAACAAAAGGAAGACGGAATTGATCCAGTATGAAGGACACACATCAAAAGAGCCCAATCAAGTCATCTCCAGCAACACCTCGGTTCCAAGCCACCTCAGTCTTGAAAAACAAAATGAAGTAAATGTTGCAATAAATTCCTTCGGTATCTTAGTTGAAGCCTATACAAGATCAAAAAAGATGAATCACAATTCTACTATAAAACCATTGTATTCAATCATCAATCATACTTTTGCCTTTGTCTTTCTAAAGCGATCGTCATATTTCATATTCATACCAAATTAATACCAGTAACCTCTAAATTAGAGGTTACAAAACCATATCCAAGGCTCCTAGCTAGTGAGCTATAAACAACTTTCAAGGCAGTTGTCAAGAAATAGGCGGTGATTCCATAAAGATGTTGTAAATTTTAATAACTTATTTTTTATATTTAGCTAACTCTAGGTTCAGTAAAAAAAGTTATGAACAACAAGATTTATTGTGATATTCGATAACGGCGTTTTAGATAACACTCGATCGTATTATAAATCAATTATCCGAACCATATAATTCATCATTGACATCAAAATCAGAAATGTTCTTTTGCATACATAAAATCAACCAAAACAACATGTATTGAAATAAACAAAACAACATAGAATAAATTAAAAATTATAGGGTTGAGAAACGCTTAGTTTATTTTTCCAGCTAGCAAAGAGAACCAAGCACATGGATCTAACATATCTAAGAATGT
Source organism: Utricularia reniformis (assembly GCA_009725065.1). NCBI lineage: Eukaryota > Viridiplantae > Streptophyta > Magnoliopsida > Lamiales > Lentibulariaceae > Utricularia > Utricularia reniformis. The sequence goes on along the minus strand of RWGZ01001803.1, from coordinate 11,144 downwards.
TCTCAACACATCCACACAAATATGTTTTTAAGCACTTCAGATTTAAAGTTATAGTTCAGAATTGTTATAGTTTAGATCTAGAAATGTAACATTCACTTTCGATTTTCCTATACACTCAAGAACGACATCGGTATAACAAAGAAAGATAAAATCTCATACATCAAATCTCATCCATCCAGATTTCATCGGTAAAACACAAACTCATTTACCACATCGGTAAATGACCTATATTTAACTTATGCTTGAGGTAGTGATAACTTATTCTGAAAGGCTATGCTAATAGTGATTTTGTAGGTTCTAAAGATGCCAAGAGCACCTCCGTGTATATTTTATTGGTAAACAAATTCCCATTTTCCTACCAATGAGCAATTGGTTGAGACAAATATTGGAGGACATTTGTTTCAAACAATTTGAACTTACCACGCTGTATGTAAACAATCAAACAACAATTTCAATTTCAAAGGACTCTACACACTTCAAGAGAGCATAGTATATCAAAGTTATGTGTCACTCCATTAGAGAAACAACCAAAGGTCAAGAAATCAAACTCTATTATGTTAAATATCATGATCAACACGATGACATCTGTTGAACGTGATTTGTGATAATCTAGGTTGATCTAGAATTTGGCATGTACACTAAGTGTGCATGCGTTAATTAATGTTTATGGATTACGACAAGTGCAAGCCTATTGGTACACACATCGATGGCTTTTTGCGTTTAAGCAAGACTGCATCATTTTGTTTTTGCACTTTGGCTCTATGAGCTCTCTGTGAAACCTAGTCAATTTGCGTTTTTGGAAAATGTTATTGAACGTTTTTTCTTGCTCTTTGCATCTTTAACCTATAGTTTAATATCTCTTTCTTATGACTTTTGATCTAGGTTCTCTAGAAGCTTTTGGTTGCTACTGTGTTAAAACACATTCTTGACCTCTTCCTTGAAGTTCTAAAACTTTTGGTTTGTTACTATTTGTGTTAAAACACATTCTAGAAGCTTTTGGTTTAGGATCTTTTCCGTGTGACTTTGGATCTACATTTATGTAAAAGGTTTGTTACAGTTTGTGACTCAAACATCGTTTGGCTCGCTGCAGCCATCCTATGGTTACATTTACTTGTATGGTAAATGAGTTTGTGTTTTACTGATGTCATACAAGAAACCTCATATAGAAAAGTCATGTCATTGATCTTGTCATATTCATCATTTCTTCAAAGTCTCTATGATCATCACTAGTCCTCTTGACATGATTTTGTGGATCATTTATTCTAGATTTAGTTGGAGATTGATTTTCCATAACTAAGGGAGGTAAGCCGCTGTAACACCCTTGTCTACTTATTACATGATCATTTTCGGGTGACGTTTGCATACGGCCCCCAACTTACAGGATGTGCAAAGGGTATTAAGTGTGGAGATCTTTATTGTTATCGATCGGTCACACTTGGATGATGATTGACAAGTGGTCGATCGGGGCAAACATAGAAGATGGGATGTTCGGTATCGGAACCGATCGGTTGAGGACCGAAGTACATAATACCGAAGGTGATAGAGGGACCGAAACAATCGGTAGAGGACCTAAGGCACGTGACCCGAAGATATGAAATGAAGGCAATCGGTCGAGGACCGAACTGAGATATGGCGGGGCCCACTGGTCTAGGATATCAGTAGTTATGGATAGATATATTGAATGAAACAAGATCATATCAAATCAGTATATATGGACGCATATATATGATTTGATCATGAATAATCATATATGGGGATATGATCAAATATTAGGAATATTTATTAGTTACCTTAATTATCTCAACCACCTCATCTATATAAAAGGGTCTTAGGGTTCATTATTACTTACTTCAATACTCTTGTATTTCGAGTTTTCCTCTTCGTGTGTGTGTGTTGTAATCTTCTCAATTGATAGTGAATTTGGATGTTTCCTCCAGTCACGTGATTTTCCCATTTCGGGTTTCCACGATAAATTTCTTGTGCCGTTGTTTTCTCTTTGCTTTAATTCTCGTGTTCTACTTAATCTATCGAGACTGTTGGCACACGTGTTCAATCACCAACAAAGGGCATGAAATCCAAGTTACGAAATTGCAAATAAGATACATTTTTTTATCAAAAATCTGCATTTATAGTCCTTCAACTTCAATTAAATGCATATACGATACCTCAAGTTTACAATACCGTTTATTATTGACACTCTAACGAACTCATTAATTTTTTTTATATTTTATGCACAATTCTCGAACATCAATGGTCAATTTGTATAATTTTTCAAATGGGTCTTATTTATGTACTTTCAACATCACTCATGCTAACAAAAAACGTTTTTCAACTTAACGCAAAATCGAGTCCTATATGTGATTTTATGTGACATTCTTGTAATTCCGTAATGGGGGCATGCTCTTGACGCATCTCGTAAGTTAGAGGGCTACTTTTGTAATTTTCTTGATCATTTTAGTTAAACTATGCTTCAATACCTGCAGGGTAACAAACAAGATGTTTAATTTTATGATGTATCCAATTCAACTATTTATCATCTTCAAATACAACATCTCCAATAATGCAAATAGTTTTGGTTTCAAGATACATCAGTCAATATCCTTTTACTCCATAGATGTATCCCATGAGGCTGTCTCCAAGGCTGGGCACCCAATCTGACTGGCCACCCAGCTGGATGTCACCTTAGATGCCCAAGAAAGATTGGAGGAAATAGAGTATATACACTACGGATACTCTCCATTCTCAAATTTATGACTGGTAAGACCGATATACCGCTCGGTACAAAAAAATCTTTCGAAAAAACTAATAAATAATTTTTTTATAAAAATTTTCGACTCGGACCCGAAAAAACCCGATATAGGGGTAACGATCAAAATAGAGAAAAAAATATTTAAGTTTTTTTAAAAGTAAATTTTTAACAAATTTAATCTCAAAAAAATGATTTGTTCTAGTCAGACCCTGATGGTAATCTAACAACTTCTGAAACTTCGGGGACTAGATTTGTTAGTAAGTGTAAATTTACTAACAATTAAACTCTGGGAACCAATTATCCGAATTAACTAAACTTTTGGGTCTAAATTTGTCAAAATGTTAAACTTTGGAGACTAAATTTGCCTTTCAAAACTTTGCGGACAAAATTTGCCAAATGATCGAACTTTTGGGAACTAAAGATTTCATTTTCTCTATGTTTTCATCCAACCTCTTTCTTTTAGCATCTCATATATGTATATGATATATGCTTCCAAACAATTTCAAGTGCTTAACTAATATTTGTGTCATGCCACGATTCATAAGAAGTTTTGCCATTTAAATCTCGGGAAGGTAGTGCATTTAACAAATATACATCGTTTGAGGCTACCTCCGCCAACACTGTGTTGATAAGATTTTTTCAAAAATCAAACATCTCACCATTTCTAGAATTTTTATATTTTAAATTTCACTTATCCCGTTCTGCTAGCGTAAGAGGTATATTGATGAATGAGGGGTGACCTTTAAACTCAGAATTATCAATGAATGTTGATGTCTTTGTTAGGAAATTTAGATACTAAATGTTGGGCCTTTAAGCCCTGGTCCAACTTACAAGCAGCAAAGACACTTTGGCCTGACACATATTAAGCCAAAGATGAAGAAAGACATGAAAAAAGAATGGAAAGAGAAATGTTCAGGGGAGAGACGAAGGATGTCGTGAATCTACGTAAGCGGGAAGGAATCTATGATCTGCTGACCTCACAACAGCATTAAAGGGTTCAGTTGAGGGAAAATATGTTAAAGGGATTGCAAATCTATTAGGGTGGATGTCACTTTCTTTTTTAGAGGCTTTGCATCGGGTGGAAGATAAGAGATTTGTTTTCTAATAAAAATTGGATATTGAGTTTCAATTGTAGTTCTTCCTCTTTGTTCTAGTAAATTGACCAAGGATTTGGTTCGGGGTTTTCTATGGGTTCATGGGTTCCATATAAAAATTATTATGTGCTTTATTGTCTAAGTTACAGTAGAATTGTACCATTGATTCTTTTCCCACAATTTAAGCATACAAATGGTATCGGAGCTTCTTGCTCCTGATCACAACTAGTTGGATGGATGATTTAGTGGTTCCTATGATTAAGCTCACCTCCAGCAACTATTCCATATGATAGTAAAAATAGAAGACTTGTTGGCTTGCTGAGACCTATTGGGATTAGTTTATCCCCTAAGTGAAGCCCGAGAAGCGGGATGCAAGTGAATTGAGGATTATGAAGAAGAAAGCACTCGCATACATCCGTTCTTGGGTGGATTTGAGCATGTTTCATCATGTTGGTGATGAAACAGAAGCAAAGGAAATTGGGAGAAGTTACAAAGAATTTAAATGAGGAAAAATATTCAAAAGAAGTTTGACACTATCAAGAAGTTAGTAAGTCTTCATTACATTGATAGCAAATCAATAACATAACATTTGAATAAGTTCCAAGACCATGTAAACAAAGTCACTAGAGCAAATCTCAAAATGGATGATAAACTTCAAGTCTTTCTGTTGTTGGGGACTCTTCTAGATACATGAGAAACCTTGGTAGTAACGTTGAGCAATTCTGCCCATATTTTGTCACTTTCTGTAGTTTTATCCCATTCGAAAAAAGGATGAAGTCTTTGTAAAATAAAAAGAATTCTATAACATGGTAGAAATAGATATAGTGAATAAAAATGTGTGCCTAAGAACAAATAATGTAGGTGAGTTTGTTTCTACTGGAATATTGATGAATAATGCATGGACAATTGGTATGCATGATAGAATTGAGCTAGGCATACCTGAACACATTGGAGTGGCTAAAGACTTAATAGAAATATATTGGGCAAAGTCATATGCATGTTAGTCACATCAAAACTTTGAAATAAGTTCTGGGTGAAGCCTTGCTTATAGCCTGCTATCTCATAAACTTGGCTGTCGGAAACATGAAACTCTATAGGCTTGCTTATAGCCCGCTCTAATTCAAGTTCATCTAAAGATAATGTAGTCATTTCAAGCAAACTAATATCATCAAATGTATTTACCTTATCATCGCCAATATCCTACATTTTAGTATCACCTTCAGAATACGCAATTCTACTTCTTGAAAACATCTGTAGATTTGAGTGTATTTAGACCAATTTCTTAGCACGCTTTGGATTCATATAGCTTCTTCGTGTGGAATGTATAAAGGAATATGTAATCCAATTTCTTTCACAGCAAAATGAAGAAGATACTTGAACAAGTAACTTTAAGGCAAGACTTTGAAGTAGAGGAACTCATACACCATAAGTCAACCACCATTCAATTTGTTCCATTTTCAATCTATTTGTCGTAGAGCTTTGAATACCGAAGTCATGTAAACATCCCATGAATCTTGAATATTCCGTAAGTGCTTGTACTCTCCTATCATCATCTTGGAAGAAATCATTCAAATATTGCATTCTAAGGTTGTTCAAAATCCTGTCATTCTCCAACTGAGTTAAGTTTGGATGCTTTAGTTTCCACTCGTTTGTTGTAATCCTACAAACATAATATTACAAGCTATCAGTCATCATAATGTATATTACAGAGTGTAAATTGGATGGTCCAAATACATAGTCCAATAAAGTAATAACATACATTGGATTTAGAGAATAAGCCATGGCATGCAAAGGAGTCAACGATTTATTACGTATTTTTGTAAGCACAATATAAATAATATTCTATAAGTCAGAATCATCACCATCATTCTTTCCTTCATGTAAAAAAATGGCAATCTTCACATTAGTTAACAAAGTATCCCACATTTCATAGATTCTATGAAGTATAGGTCTCTTATCAAGATCACATTCTCTTATCATATCGTATATAGGCTTGGTAAACTTAAAAATATAATCAATTTGACTCCCACAATGAGTCATCAAGCAATTTTTGGCGTTTAATGACTGTCTTGCTAGAATTATCTTGCTTATAAGTACTCCATTCAGAAGCAATGACCATATCTCTCAGTACATCTTTGACCTCCTGAAATCTTTTCATCATGACAAGATGAGAAGCAAAACGTGTCTATGCCACACGAAGTAATGTAAGCATAGAGAATTTTCTAAACATTGACAATCTTTTAGAATGATTATTGATAAAATTCGGAATCATATTCATACTATAAACCACTTCACTAATCCAACTGCAATCATCTTGATTTCTAGAATTCAACTTACCACCCGGATTAAAAATATCATTTAATGCCAAATTCAAAGTATGTACTATACAATGTGTCCAATATATATGAAAAATCAATAAAAAAATGTCATTTTTGTGAAAATATTTAACATATTATAAAGTTGATATCAAAGTACCTAGGGATGATTTCGCTTAAGTAACATACCAGCTGCTTTACGCACAGGGACATTATCAGTAATTACTTGAACAACATTCTTAATACCTACTTCCTCGACTACTTTTTCAATTTCTGCACATTTGAAGTATTGATCTTTACGTGCATCATCACAGTTAATAGCATGCAAAGAAACAGCACCATTACTATTAATAGCAACAAAGTTTATAAGTGGTTTTCGTTGTGGATCAATCCAACCATCACAAACAATGGAGAGACATTTCTTTCCCCAACACTCCTTAATACTCTGTAACTCAAGATTGATATGACTTGATTCATCATCCAATAACTTTGTCCTTAATGCGTCATAGCTAGGTGGAAAATAACCTACATTATAATATTTATAAATTTGCATTTACATTAATATCTTTAAGTGTATTGATATTTGAAAGACAAAATATTTAATGTTACATGGAAGTTTTAATGAACATACCAAAGCATATGATCTTCGAATGTGTAGATTTTTTGCAAAATGAAATGGAATACCTCCTGAATAAAATGAACGAGCAATCTTCTTATCAAGTTATCTTGTCCCTTGCTGATTTATTAACTCATCAATTTTCATTTGTTTGTCACCCCTTGCTCTTTTGTGATTTGGATATTGCTCATCAATAAATGTATAAATAAAATTTTTTGGTTGTCCACTTAACATAGAATGAGGTATACTAACTTTCTTTTGATGTCCACGCCTACCTTTAGCTTCAGCATCACCATCGATGTTCATTAACCGTAGACATTCCGAATCTGAAATATCTTGACATGCAACTATTCCTCCTCTAAGAAGTTTAAGTGAGTAAGTTTCTTGATATTCACCTTTGCAAAAATTGCATTGCCACATAAGTTCCACCATTTTCACAAATCTTATCAACCTTGGTGACATGTCCCATAAGGGCCACTTCTCATTACTTGCAACATCAAGAACATCATTTGAAGGAATGTCAACATCCATCTTTAAATCTAAAACATAAATATGTATACATTAATCAAGCATAACTAAAGAAGTTAAAATTACTAACTAAGCAACTATATACAAATTTAAGATAAATTAACATAAATCAATTACCATGTTACTAGATTGTAAAAGAAGATCAAACAAATCCATAAGTAATTAGATAAGGATACTAAATAATGAACTCAAATCACAATACCACTTCTCGTCAAATGAAAATTCAATAATACTAACAATACCATTTCCCTTCAAAATTTTGCTAAAATGTTTCAACATCATCTAAAGGCATATCAACACCTAAATGTTTGAAGTTGTTCGACATTTCTGTTCGCTGAAAACATAAAGCATATCAAAAACAACACAAAGCAAGTGAACTAAAATATCAAAGTATTCAAAAATCAACCTAGCAGCATGAATCAATCAATGTATTCAAAAAACAACCTCATTCCTGTCAAGGAATGATATAAAAGTATTCAAAAATCAATTACAAAAGCCTATTCAAACTTGAAATTAAAGTATTCAAATATCAACCTAACAGCAGGAATGAAAGAAACTAGCAGCTACATTATCTCTCATATTAGGTAAAAACCCTGAGAAGAACTCTCAGGCAAAAAGAGTTAGTCTTCTTCGCCGCTTCCTTCAAAACTCAAGAATGGGTCTCAGATGTCCTAAAGGATTGAGGGAGAGAATCGGTATCAACTATTTGGGTTTTTTTGATTCAGTTATTCAAATTTTTTACGGAAGGAAAACCCTAAAACCCCGCGCAGCTTGAATCTATTTTTGTGCATTGAAGACAATGTATATTACAGCAGCCAGCATTCCAAGATCCAAGATAACAAGAATCAATTAGAGTTTTGAATTTAAATTACATAATATAAATTAAAACGTTTTTATACAAGAGAAACGCGTACCCGTTCTTCTTCGTAACAGAAACACAAATTTTTGGAAGAAAAACGTTTTTTGCGTAGCTTTGCTCATAAAAATATATATATCTGCCTTGATAGAGTTCAAGACACTAGAAGAATTGTGGTCAAGAAAGAAACCAAAGCTTCACCACCTCAAAATGTTTGGGTGCAAAGTCAAAGTTCTGGTCCCTAAGGAACATAGAAAAAATGAGATTCCCACTCCTGGACATGTGTGTTCATTTGATATTGAGAAAAAGAGTTTGGGCTCAAACTCTAGAATCCAATTGCCAAAAGAATAGTCAGATCTAGAGTTGTTATATTTTTCGAATGAGAAAATATTACACATATATCCAAGGATCTAGAACAAGAGGAAATAGAAATAAAGACAAATCTTGAAGACTTTCATGTATCAATATCTTGTTAGGTTTAGAATAAACGTAGCAAATGCTAATATGTTACGTTCTCTTCTTTTTCAGGGCCTAAATAAAAGATCCAGTCCATCAGCGGCCCAGACGGAATGAGCTTTAAGGAGCCCATTAACTGCGCCAAATCAAACGAAAAACAGATTCTGAGCGGTTACCCTTGCCCTTTAAAAGGAGGAGTTACACGCAGGGATAAAGAGATACACTGAAGAACGATCAATCAACGAAGTTGGATGCTATCAAAGAAAGAAGGAGGACTCATACTTACCTGTGTTTTCTTGGCATCGTCGATTGTTTTCTTATCAAGAGGAAGAAGAAGAACTGTTCTGCTAGTGATTGCAAGAATCAGCCTCTTCGAAGTGTTGTGGTTCTCGGTAGTATTAAACTGTAAAGCTCTCTGAATTTATAGTGAATTGGGGATCAAGGCTGAGACCTTATCCCCGTGGTTTTCTCCGGGATTCTCCGGTTCCACGTAAAATCTTCGAGTCATTTTTCCGTTCTGCAAAATCATCTAAAATCGGTAAAACTGGTTGAAGACTCACAGATCTCGTAGAGAAGGAGTTCCTATCAGATCTCATTAGGAGATTGAAAATATTGATGATCCAGATGTAGCAATAGAACATCAAGCAGATCAGCAGTAAAATAAGAATGTGACAGAACTTCAATGAAGAACCAAGGAGATCTGTTAATGTGAGGCATCATTCGACCAAATATCTAGTTAGTGATTATGTGCTTGTGTCTGAATATGGAGAACCAGAAACATAGTAGGAAGCCATTTAAATGAAGGATAGTCTAAAATGGATCAAAGCCATGAAAGAATAAATAAATTTTCTGTAGAAGAAAAAGACTTATGATTTGGTACAATTTTCATCGGGGGAGAAAGTGTTGCTAAACAAATGGATATTGAAGCTGAAATTGGAGGTAGATGGAAGAACAATGTATAAAACACGGTTGGTAGTGAAGGGATTCAGCCAAAAAAATGGAATTGATTTTGATGAAATAAAAAGAGAAAATGGTAAAGCTGACATCAATAATTATTGTTCTTCCCATCACTGAAGATGGACTTGAAAATTAAACAACTTGATGTCCAGACAGTTTTTCTTCACAGTGATGTTGAAGAAAAGCTTTATATGCTCCAACATGAAGGTTTCACCAAGAAAAGGAATGGGAAACTAGTTTGTAAGTTGAGGAGGAATCTAAATGGACTTAAGCAAGCTACAAGATAATGGTACATCAAGTTCGATACATTTATGAAAGAAAATCAATTTATGAGGATAAGAGAATATCATTGTTTCTATGTGAAGTTCTTGGAAAATGATGACTTCGTGTTGTTGCTTATCAATATTGAGGATATGCTATTGGTTTCTCAAAGTCAGGAGCTTATTATTAATGACCTCAAAGAACAGTTGGCTCGAGCCTTTGACATGAAAGATAGACCTTCGAAGAGGATCTTAGGAATGACTATAGAAAGAAGCTCGAATGAAAGGAAAGTATTCCTTGTACATCGATCAGTTACTTATGAAATTCAATATGAAAGATGCCAAAGGATTGAACACTCTCCTATGTACACAATGAATGCTGCCCCCAAAACCGAGCAAGGGAAATTGAACATGTAGACTGTTGCACACTCTTTATTAGTTGGCATTATTATGTATTTGATGGTACACAATAGACTAGATATAGCTTTATATGTTGGTTTGCTTTATCCAATCCTGGTAAAGATTACTCGTTTGCAGTAAAATGGTTATTGAGATATTTAAAGGAAACAAAAACATGGGGACTAGTATTTGGAACTACAGAAGACTTGAGATTGGACACATTGTGTGACTTTGATTTTGCATGTGAATGTAATACTAGGAAATCTACATTTGGATATGTCTCAATTTTAGGAGTAGCTATATCATGTGTGATCAAAACTCCATAAAAGTGTGGTATTCTGTATCACTGAGGAATAATATGTTGATTTGACCGATGGAGGAAAAGTTGTTGGGATTGAAGAGACTTGTCTTAGAGATTGGTTTTAGAAGCCTTCCAAGAATCCAACCATTAATGTTAGGACCAAGCATGTTAATGTTTAATATCATTGGATAAGAGATGTTGTGGCTTCGAAGTAACTTGTTATTCAGAAGGTTCACGGATATAATAATCCATTTGACATGTTCACCAAGTCCGTTACAGCAAGAAAGCATGATAATTAATCCAAGAGGAGTAGGCTTGGAGCAAATGATCGACCATGAGCATTAAGCAGGAGTCCGCTGGTGAGTTTGAGGAGGAGCTTATTGGTCCTCTAAGCCTTGGTCCAACTCACCGGCAGCTTGGGATTGACACGTGTTGAAATATATCCCACATCGATGGTGGAAATACAAAAATCTTAATTTATAAGAGGAGTGAAATCATTAGTAATCAATTTGGTTCAAATCTTTTCAATGTGATCAACTTCTCTTATGGATTGGGCTACACTAACACTCTTCCGACCTTTGAATCCTAAATTTCTACATTGTATCATAGCAGT
>RWGZ01001802.1:670789-686873 GCA_009725065.1 Utricularia reniformis | reverse complement strand
TGGTTATGCCCTTCGGTCTCAAAAATGCTGGAGCAACATACCAGAGGTTGGTCAACAGAATCTTTAGAGATTTAATTGGCCATATGATGGAAGTGAAATTATGTTTCAGAGAAAGGCATAGAGGTTAATCCTGAAAAGGTACAAGCCATCATTGATATGCAACATCCGAGAAATAAGAGAGAGTTTCAAAGGCTCACTGGCCGACTAGCCGCATTGAGCAGGTTTATTTCGAAATCCACAGATTGGGCCTTACCTTTTTTCAGAGTGCTAAGAAAAGCAAGCCATATGGATTGGACCGAAGAATGCGATCAGGCCTTCTCTGAGCTTAAGACTTATTTAAGCACTCCCCCGGTGATGGTAAGTCCAACTTGTGATGAACCTTTGGGGTTATATCTTGCGGTGTCCGAGGTTGCCGTCAGCGCAGCTCTGGTAACCAACGAGATGATATTCATAGACCTGTTTATTATGTCAGTCATTCTCTAGTATCTGCTGAAACCAGGTATTCCACCTTGGAGAAATTCATGTTAGCTTTGAAGAAAGTTGTATCCAAGTTGAAGCATTATTTCGAAGGCCGAACGGTCTATGTTTATACGGATCAGCCTCTGAAAATACTCCTTAAACAGAAGGATTTGAATGAGAGATTGGCAAAATGGGCTATCAAACTCAGCGCTATGTATCTGGAATTCCTGCCCCGAAAGGCGATCAAAGCTCAGGTTCTAGCCGATTTTGTGGTTGAAATGACCCGATCGGCCATTAATCTCAACCAGGAAGATGCTCGATGGACGATCCACGTAGATGGATCAACCTTCGGGGGAAGAGGAGCGGGCATTACCTTGACAACGGTACAAGGTGATCTTATTCATTCCGCAGTCAAGTTTTCCTTTGCTGGAACAAATAATGTGGTGGAATATGAGGCAGTATTGTCAGGAATGACTTTGGCTCGAAAAATGGGGGTTAGCAGAGTGCGAATGTTCTCAGACTCGAAGTTAGTAGTGGAACAATTCGCAGGGAGATTTGAGACTCACGATCCGATGATGAGGCTGTATTGCGCTAAAGTTCTGGAGTTATCCAAGAAGTTCAGTGAGTTCTCTCTGGACCATGTGCCACGAGAACAAAACAAGGTTGCCGATGCACTCGCCAGATTGGCTTCGGGCATACCCGACATAGAGCCGAGCACTATTTCGGTCCACGTTCAGGACCGACCTTCGGTCGAGATTCCAGTGACCGAACAGTCTATTGAAGAGATTGGGGCTCTATGTCATGAACTCCAGAGCTTGAATATTGATGCTACTGAATCCCCAGGAGAACCCAATTGGATGGACTCCTTTGTTAAATACCTCTCAAACGGATATCTCCCTGAAGATAAGTCTGAAGCCAGGAAAATAGAGGTCCGGGCTAAGAGATTCACCTTAGTCGACGGACGCTTGTTTAAAAAGAGTTTTGAGGGCCCGCTTCTGCGATGTTTATCTCCTATTGAGGCCGAAGCCGTCATGATTTATGTTCATGAAGGGATATGCGGCATTCATTCAGGGGCCCGATCTTTATACCACCGCATTATTAGAGCCGGGTATTTTTGGCCAACATTGCTCGCTGATGCTAAGCAGTATACTAAGCGTTGCGCCATATGTCAATACCACGCTCTACTCCCGCAATTGCCTGGGGCTCCACTATCGATTACCCCATTGCCTTGTCCGTTTGACAGATGGGGGATTGATATCCTCGGACCTTTTCCTCGGTCCATAGGGCAAAGGAAATTTTGTATCGTAGCGGTGGAATATTATTCGAAGTGATTGAAGCAGAAGCCGTAGCCATCATCTCGGAAAAAGTGGTCAAGCACTTCATCTGGCGAAATATTGTGAGCCGCTTCGGGGTTCCCCGAGCGCTCGTATCTGATAATGGGACTCAGTTCCGCCGAAAGAACATACGGGATCTATGCACCAAGTTGGGCATCACCCAGCATTTCTCATCGGTGGCTCATCCCCAAAACAACGGGCTTACGGAGGTGTATAACAAGGTTATCCTCAAATGATTGAAAACCAAGTTAGAGTATTTTGGTGGGAAATGGTCTGAACACATCTATGAGGTCCTATGGGCATACCGAACTACACCTCGCTCAACGACCCAGGAGTCACCTTTCTCATTGGTGTATGGGACCGAAGCTGTCAGCCCGGTGGAGGTTATCATCCGATCACCTCGGATATCTCAATATGATGAGCATATAAACGGTGAAAGGAGATTATTGGACCTCGAGATGATCGAAGAAAAAAGAGATGTAGTTTATGCACGGATGCGTGCTTATCAGCGGAATATGGAACGAGCTCATAATAAACGAGTCCTCCCAAGGGAATTCTTTGAAGACGATCTCGTCCTCAGAAGCATTAAGGTGCAGAGGAATGTTGGAAAGCTGGACAGAAATTGGGAGGGACCGTATCGCATATCGGCAAAATTGGAGTCAGGTGCGTATAAACTTGAAACATTGGATGGTATAGAGGTCCCCCGAACTTGGAATGTCATGAATTTAAGGCGATACTTCTTATGAATTTTCGATTAATGTGTTTGACTCAATAAAAAACATTCCATTAAACGTAAGTGGCAAACAAGTAAGTACAAGAGTTAACTATTTCTAATAGAATGATGGACCGATCTTGGAGTTGGATAAACTTAGGACGAATCTGTACTGGTGACCAAAGCTTTTTGTCCGCAAGGTTCCCAAGTTGCAGTGACCGCTCTGACGAGTCAGATGCTCCTGCACTTGCCTAGCCCCATGGATGAGTTGCGATTCTCCCAGAACTCATTACGAACTAAGACATTCCCTTCAACGGCATTCAGTCTTTAGGGATGGCCTTTTGTACCTATGAAATCTGCTACAACGAAAGGAATGATAGTCAGCATATCGAAACATAAGATCGGTCCTAACATAAGACGTATTATGAGCCAAGCTTAGCCAGTGAAACCTAAGGGACTTTAATAGAACCAAGGTTCGGCGAAAGCCCGTAAAAACTCATAATTAACGCAGACTACGCCTATTCAATTAAGTAATGATTCCAAGGACGGAATAAGAGTGACCCATACACCATGTAAAACGACTGATCCAATCAAAATTGACGTAAATAAACTAAATATAACGTCTGGGACCGATGGTTGACACCCTGTAAGTGTCCCCGATCTTATACTTGTTAGTTTATTCTGAAGTTAAGATAAACTACTTCGTTAAGTTAAAACTTATTAGTTTATTCCGAAGTTAGTTATATCAGTTCACTCTGGTAATCAAAACAACTAAAGCTGAAGGAAAAGGGAGGAAAATTTTATATTAAACAAAAAAGAACGGCAGATACAAAGTAATATCTAAGATCTAACTAATCTGCCCTTCTTCTTTGTCTTCTGCTTCGGGCTCCTGGGGTTCGGTCCGGTCGGCGAGCCGCTTCAGCTCTTCCTCTTGATCGGCCACCTTCTGGTTGACCGCTTTCTCCATCTCTTCAAAGAGATAGAAGAAAGGGTCCTCTTCCAGCACAGGCTCTTCCAAAGTTGGAATGACCTGAAACTTGCCATCCTTCTCCAGTGGCTCGATCGCCTTCCATCGCTCGTCCGAAGGGGAGAGCCCGAACGTCTGGATAACTTGCTCTCGCATGTTATCCAGATACTTCGCAGTGTAAACCCCATGTATGTTATCCGCTAAAGCGAACAACAACGGGGACTGAGCGAACCCCAGAACTGCTTCCCGAACCGAACCTTCAGACGAAGTGCGGGCCCTCGTCAATTCTTCATCCAAGGCCGCTTTTTCTTCTTGGGCCCGAAGGAGAAGCTCATTCAGCTTATTCCTCTTCTCCTGGGCCCGACCTTGGACTTGGTTTATTTCTTCATCTTTGGCCCGCAGCTGGGCCTTCAGGTCGTTTATTCGTCCCTAAGCTACTTCCCCCACCTTCTCTAGCTCAGTGACTTTATCTGCTAAGAGTGAGACCTCCGTCCCTGCTCTTAGCAGCTCATTGTCCAATCGGTCACGGTCCTCCCGTACCGTGACCAACTCCCCGTGCTTGATCTCAACTTGCCTTTTCGCAATGTCAAGTTGGTCTTGGACTTTTTGGGACACAACGCTATCACTTTGGTATTTCTCCACGGTAATAGCAGTTGTGAAAGCTTTCGTCAATATCTGCAAAAGACAACACATTGTTAAAAATGAAGCTTCGGGCCTCCATGTTATGCCAAAGTTACCTTGGATGTGAGGTCGAGGAAGTTTTCCATAATGTCTTCCCCCGATACGTCCGCCTGGACGTTATCTGGGTTCTGCTCTCCGAAAAGGCGGAAGTCCTTTACGAAGGCACTCCGCCAGGAGGATAATTTCCTCCCCTTGCTGAACCTGTCCAACAGGCCTAGGGCAACTCCCCAGTCGGAGTTGGTCTTCGGGCCCTGTGCAGGCTCCTTCAGGACGATCCCCTTATTGGGGACCGGAGCGCTGCCCCCCTTCTTCAGCCTCTTCGGCTCCTGCGGGGCTTCCACTTCGGTCACCCTCTTCCCTTTTCCTAAGGGGACCGGCGGCAGGGAGACGTTCGGCTTAAGCTGAGGGCCGGGGAGAACCTTCTCCACGGGAACGGCTCCCTGCAGCAATAAAGTAACAGTTTCAGTGTTAATAAAAGAGGTGTTATCGATTTGATAGAGGCTGGATAAGCTCAATGAACGAATCTGAGCCTTTATCACCTCCTCTACCACTCCAAATACCTGAAACGCAGACCCGTCCCCAGATGAAGACTGCCCTGTGCAGCGAAGGGTCAGCGTGCCCGCGCCGGTTGTTTGGATCGGGGGGTCCCCGAACCCCGAAGGGACCAGCGTACCCCCGTTGCTGATTCACTTGCTTCAGCACTGCCCGATGCTTCCCGTTGTTCCTCAGAAGGACGGACCGAAGCAGCTGCCATACGTTTAAAGCGTGAGCTCGGCATCGTCTCAGTCGAATCTGCAAAACAAATACATAAGGATCAGGAAAGATTAAAATATAAACACTATTTCATACCCAATCATTCTGATGGATCTGAATCTGAACTAGAAGAAAAAACCCCCTTCGGGGCTGGGGCTCCGGTCCTACCCGCAACACCCATCTCTATTAACCTTCTCTCCCGAAGCAGATCTATTCGTTTAAGGCGTGCTTCGGGAGGGGGGAACATCGCAAGTGTATTTGCGGTGTCCGTGCGGGAGGGGTTGAACCTGCTTCGGTCCAACTGACCTATGCGTGGCCATACTTTCAACAGATCCTCTTTCGGAACTGTCATCCACACATAACAAGCCTCCCACGCATGGAAAGACTCTTCCTTATCTACAATTGCACACTCTTTGGTGCGCACCGCTATGTAATACAACTTACGGCATACCAACAGACCCTTCCCCTTTCGGGACCCAACCAAAAANTAGTTAACAATAAGATAATAACGTCAGAATTCGAATAACTAAGACCTGTTACGAAATGCAGGGGAAGCACAGGAAGATTATAACAGGCTAAAATAAACGGTAAGCGGAGTGAACACAATATAGTAAGGGAAGGTTCAGACTTAGGAAATGGGATTGGGTTAATAAAGAAGGAAGAAAGGATACGAATGAACGAGATAAATGATAATAAGACTCGGGGTGAGGAAGGATGGACCGTCCGACCGAACCCGGCATCGTGCCTAGTACACGATTCGCGAAAGGAAGGACATGCCTGATGAAGGGAACGATAAGTTCCAAAGAGGAAAATATACGTACGAAGAGGGCAGAACGGATCCGGGTGGAAAAAGGGGTAGCGCCTAAGTACCCACCCGGGGAAGAGAACCATATGGCCCGTCGAGTCATCCAACAGCTAATGGTTGGCTTGGGCGGGACATGCACCGAGCATGTTAATCTCGGCAACAGTAAGTTAATGAATGATGGGAATGATAAGGGTAAAAGAAGAGGGAAATAAGAAAACGGTTAAGTAGAATGATTCACGTGTGCGTGTACGGTGTAACTAAGAAGTGAAAAGATAATGCGTAGTGTGTGTGAAGTTTCCTTTAATAGATTGTGACCGCTTTACAGATTTTGTAGGTGACTCAGACGAGATATGATAGGGATAGGGGAAGGAGGTCGTCGGTTGTCCGGTGATAGAGTCCGGTCCTTTGGAGAATACTCTAAATTATGGTGTCGTACTTTCATGTTTCGAACTATGTTTTAAATTTGCATTCGAATGTTTCCGTTTTAATTATCATGTTTTAACAAAACTACTAGGCCCAAATTAGGGTCGTTACACTACTGAATCCCTAGGAGAACCCAATTGGATGGACTCCTTTATTAAATACCTCTCAAACGGATATCTCCCTGAAGATAAGTCTGAAGCCAGGAAAATAGAGGTCCGGGCTTAGAGATTCACCTTAGTCGACGGACGCTTGTTTAAAAAGAGTTTTGAAGGCCCGCTTCTGCAATGTTTATCTCCTATTGAGGCCGAAGCCGTCATGATTTATGTTCATGAAGGGATATGCGGCATCCATTCAGGGGCCCGATCCTTATACCACTGCATCATTAGAGCCGGGTACTTTTGGCCAACATTGCTTGCTGATGCGAAGCAGTATACCAAACGCTGTGCCATATGCCAGTACCATGCTCCACTCCCGCAATTGCCTGGGGCTCCCCTATCGATTACCCCGTTGCCTTGTCCGTTTGACAGATGGGGGATCGATATGCTCGGACATTTTCCTCGGTCCATAGGGCAAAGGAAATTCTATATTATAGCGGTGGAATATTACTCGAAATGGATTGAAGCAGAAGCAGTAGCCATCATCTCGGAGAAAGTGGTCAAACACTTTATATGGCGAAAGATTGTGAGCCGCTTCGGGGTTCCCCGAGCGCTCGTATATGACAATGGGACTCAGTTACGCGGAAAGAGCATACGGGATCTATGCACCAAGTTGGGCATCATCCAGCATTTCTCATCGGTGGCTCATCTCCAAACTAACTGACTTACAGAGGTATCTAACAAGGTTATCCTGAAAGGATTGAAAACCAAGTTAGAAGATTTTGGAGGGAAATGGCCCGAACACATCTATGAGGTCCTATGGGCGTACTGAACTACACCTCGCTTAACAACCCAGGAATCACCTTTCTCATTGGTGTATGGGACCGAAGCTGTTAGCCCGGTGGAGGTTGCCATCCGATCACCTCGGATATCTCAGTACGATGAGCATATGAACGGTGAAAGGAGATTATTGGACCTCGAGATGATCGAAGAAAAAAGAGATGCAATTTATGCACGGATGCGTGCTTATCAGCGGAATATGGAACGGGCCCATAACAAACGAGTCCTCCCAAGGGAATTCTTTGAAGGCGATCTCGTCCTCAGAAGCATTAAGGTGCAGAGGAACGTGGGAAAGCTGGACAGAAATTGGGAGGGACCGTATCGCATATCGACGAAATTGTAGTCAGGTGTGTATAAACTTGAAACATTGGATGGTATAGAGGTCCCCCGAACNTGGTGTATGGGATCGAAGCTGTTAGCCCGGTGGAGGTTGCCATCCGATCACCTTGGATATCTCAGTACGATGAGCATATGAACGGTGAAAGTAGATTATTGGACCTCGAGATGATCGAAGAAAAAAGAGATGCAATTTATGCACGGATGCGTGCTTATCAGCGGAATATGGAACGGGCCCATAACAAACGAGTCCTCCCAAGGGAATTCTTTGAAGGAGATCTCGTCCTCAGAAGCATTAAGGTGCAGAGGAACGTGGGAAAGCTGGACAGAAATTGGGAGGGACCGTATCGCATATCGACGAAATTGGAGTCAGGTGCGTATAAACTTGAAACATTGGATGGTAATAGAGGTCCCCCGAACTTGGAATGTCATGAATTTAAGGCGATACTTCTTATGAATTTTCGATTAATGTTTTGACTCAATAAAAAACATTCCATTAAACGTAAGTAGTAAACAAGTAAGTACAAGAGTTAACTATTTCTAATAGAATGATGGACCGATCTTGGAGTTGGATAAGCTTAGGACGAATCTGAACTGGGGACCGAAGATTCTTGTCTGCAAGATTCCCAAGTTGTAGTGACCGCTCTGACGAGTCAGATGCTCCTGCACTTGCCTAGCCCCATGGATGAGTCGTGATTCTCCCAGAACTCATTACGAACTAGGACATTCCCTTCAACGACATTCAGTCTTTAGGGATGACCTTTTGTACCTATGAAATCTGCTACAACGAAAGAAATGATAGTCAACATATCGAAACATAAGATCGGTCCTAACATAAGACGTATTATGAGCCAAGCTTAGCCAGCAAAACCTAAGAGACTTTATTAGAACCAAGGTTCGGCGAAAGCTCGTAAAAACTCATAGTTAATGAAGACTGCGCCTATTCAGTTGAGTAATGATTCCAATGACGGAATAAGAGTGACCCATACACCATGTAAAACGAATGATCCAATCAAAGTTGACCTAAATAAACTTAATATAACGTCTGGGACCAATGGTTGACACCCTGTAAGTGTCCCCGATCTTATACTTGTTAGTTTATCCAGAAGTTAAGATAAAACAGCTTCGTTAAGATAAAACTTATTAGTTTAATCAGAAGTTCGTTATATCACTTCGTTTCGACAATCAAAATAATCAAAGTGGGAGGAAAAAGTCTTTATATTAAGTAAGAAGGGCGGCAGATACAAAATGATAACTAAATCTAACTAATCTGCCCTTCTTCTTTGTCTTCCGCTTCGGGCTCCTGGGGTTCGGTCCGGGCCGCGAGCCGCTTCAACTCTTCCTCTTGATCGGCCACCTTCTGGTTGACCGCTTTCTCCATCTCTTCAAAGAGATAGAAGAAAGGGTCTTCTTCCAGCACAGGTTCTTCCAAGGATGGAATAACTTGAAACTTGTCATCTCTTTCAAGTGGCTCGATCATCTTCCAGCGCTCGTCCGAAGGGGAAAGCCCGAACGTCTGGATAACTTGCTCTCGCATGTTATCCAGATACTTCGCATGTTATCCGCTAAAGCGAATAACAACGGGGCCTGAGCGAACCCCAGAACTGCTTCCCGAATCGAACCTTCGGTCGAAGTGCGGGCCCTCGTCAACTCTTCATCCAAGGCCGCCTTTTCTTCTTGGGCCCGAAGGAGAAGCTCATTCAGCTTATTCCTCTTCTCCTGGGCCCGACCTTGGACTAGGTTGATTTCTTCATCTTTGGCCCGCAACTTGGCCTCCAGGTCGTCTATTCGCCCTTGAGCCGTTTCCTCCACCTTCTCCAACTCAGAGACTTTATCTGCTAAGAGTGAGACCTCCGTCCCTGCTCTTAGCAGCTCATTGTCCAATCTGTCCTGGTCCTCCCGTACCGTGACCAACTCTCCATGCTTGATCTCAACTTGCCTTTACGCAAGGTCATGTTGGTCTTGGACTTTTTGGGACACAACGCTATCACCTTGGTACTTCTCCATGGTGATAGCGGTTGTGAAAGCTTTCCTCAACATCTGCAAAAGACCACACATTGTTAAAAATGAAGCTTCAGGCCTCCACGTTAAGCCAAAGTTACCTTGGATGTGAGGTCGATGAAGCTTTCCATAATATCTTCCCCAGATCCGTCCGCTTGGACGTTATCTGGGTTCTGCTCCCCGAAAAAGCGGAAGTCCTTTACGAAGGCACTCCGCCAGGAGGATAACTTCCTCCCCTTGCTGAACCTGTCCAACAGGCCCAGGGCAACTCTCCAGTCGGAGTTGGTCTTCGGGCCCTGCGCAGGCTCCTTCAGGACGATCCCCTTATTGGGGACCGGAGCGCTGCCCCCCTTCTTCAGCCTCTTCGGCTCCTACGAGGCTTCTACTTCGGTCACCCTCTTCCCTTTTCCTAGGGGGACCGGCGGCAGGGAGACGTTCAGCTTAAGCTGAGGGCCGGGGAGAACCTTCTCCACGGGAACGGCTCCCTGCAGCAATAAAATAATAGTTTCAGTGTTAATAAAAGAGGCGTTACCTATTTGATAGAGGCTGGATAAGCTCAATGAACGAATCCGAGCCTTTATCACCTCCTCAACCACTCCAAATACCCGAAATGCAGGCCCTTCTCCGCTTGAAGAATGCCCAGTGCAGCGAAGGGTCAATGTGCCCGCGCTGGTTGTTTGGATCGGGGGGTTTCGTGACCCCGAAGGGACCAGTGTACCCCCCGTTGCTGATTCACTTGCTCCAGCGATGCCCGATGTTTCCCTTTGTCCCTAAGAAGGACGGACCGAAGCAGCTGCCACACGTTTAAAACGTGAGCTCGACATCGTCTCAGTTGAATCTGCAAAACAAATACATAAGGATCAGGAAAGATTAAAATGTAAACACTATTTAATACCCGATCCTTCTGATGGATCTGAATCTGAACTAGAAGATAAAACCCCCTCCGGGGCTGGGGCTCCGGTCCTACCCGCAACACCCATCTCTATTAACCTTCTCTCCCGAAGCAGATCTATTCGTTTAAGGCATGCTTCGGGAGGGGGGAACATCGCAAGTGTATTTGCGGTGTCCGTGCGGGAGGGGTTGAACCTGCTTCGGTCCAACTGACCTATGCGTGGGTGAGTTATGCGTAGCCATACTTTCAACAGATCCTCTTTCGTAACTGTCATCCCCACATAACAAGCCTCCCACGCATGGAGAGACTCTTCTTTATCTACAATTGCGCACTCTTTGGTGCGCACCGCTATGTAATACAACTTACGGCATCCCAACAGACCCTTCCCCTTTCGGGACCCAACCAAGAACAGGTTAAAGAAGTGTTTTAAGGTTGGGGTCCGATTCTGTTGGTGACAATAAAAAATGAACGCTATAATATACACGTAACTGCCCAGGAATAACGCAAAAGTGGGGCAGTGGATTTCTTTAAGCACGGCCGCTACAAAAGAATGTAGCGGAAAACGAAGCCCGCACTTTAAAGAGGCGTAACTAACCGGAATAGCAGACGCCGGCACATTCATTTCTGCCGGAAGGAAACAGGGAATATCTTCCCGTCCCTTCCAAATAGAGTAATGTGCCGGGATTGAAAACCTAGACCTAAACTCCTCAATGTCTAACTCAGACATAGAAGGATAACGCATTTTGTGAGGAGCCATGAAAATATACCTTAGAAAAAGCGGATTGGAAGAGGGTTGGACGAAAGATCGATTAAGGGCACAAGAACTCGCTGCGATTTCTCCTTCGCGATAATGACGGTGAGGAGAAACAGTGCTCAGAATCCTGATTTAAATACTAATCTCCCAGCCAATGGTGAGCCGCCATGTAATGCTGCCCAAAACAGCGACTGTAAGGGGCGCACTCATCACGCCTTTTGAACTGCCGAATGTGAAGAGGCGCGGGTCGAGATATTAATATTTAAAGAATAACGAAGATAAAAGTATAATTTAAATATACGTTATTAGATCTTAAGCGTGATTGATCCATACACTAAGGCAAACTTCGGTCCCCTGGACTCTCACTACCTACAGGTACGGTCTCTTATTCTCATGAATGTGCAAACATCATGTGATCGGCCTTGTATCACCTCTGCGATTGGCAATCAAGCCCGAGGGGCTAGTGATGAGAATTCTAGGACCGGGTATGTAACGCCCTCAATATGGGCCTAGTTGTTTTGTAAAAATACGATAATTAAAACGGAAATATTCGAATGCAAATTTAAAATATAGTTCGAAACATGAAAATACGTCAACATAATTTAGAGNATGTCATGAATTTAAGGCGATACTTCTTATGAATTTTCGATTAATGTGTTTGACTCAATAAAAAACATTCCATTAAACGTAAGTAGTAAACAAGTAAGTACAAGAATTAACTATTTCTAATAGAATGATGGACCGATCTTGGAGTTGAATAAGCTTAGGACGAATCTGGACTGGTGACCGAAGCTTCTTGTCCGCAATGCTCTCAAGTTGCAGTGACCGCTCTGACGAGTCAGATGCTCCTGCACTTGTCTAGCCCCATGGATGAGTTGTGATTCTCCTAGAACTCATTACGAACTAAGACATTCCCTTCAACGGCATTCAGTCTTTAGGGATGGCCTTTTGTACCTATGAAATCTGCTACAACGAAAGGAATGATAGTCAGCATATCGAAACATAAGATCGGTCCTAACATAAGACATATTATGAGCCAAGTTTAGCCAGCAAAACCTAAGGGACTTTATTAGAACCAAGGTTCGGCGAAAGCTCGTAAAAACTCATAGTTAACGCAGACCACGCCTATTCAGTTGAGTAATGATTCCAAGGACGGAATAAGAGTGCCCGTACACCATGTAAAACGACTGATCCAATCAAAGTTGACATAAATAAACTAAATATAACATCTGGGACAGATGGTTGACACCTGTAAGTGTCTCCGATCTTATACTTGTTAGTTTATTCAGAAGTTAAGGTAAAACAGCTTCGTTAAGATAAAACTTATTAGATTATTCAGAAGTTCGTTATATCACTTTGTTTCGGCAATTAAAATAATCAAAGCGGAAGAAAAAGTCTTTATATTAAGTAAGAAGTGCGACAGATACAAAATGATAACTAAATCTAACTAATCTGCCTTCTTCTTTATCTTCCGCTTCGGGCTCCTGGGGTTCGGTCCGGGCCGCGAGCCGCTTCAACTCTTCCTCTGATCGGCCATCTTCTGGTTGACCGCTTTCTCCATCTCTTCAAAGAGATAGAAGAAAGGGTCTTCTTCCAGCACAGGTTCTTCCAAGGTTGGAATAACCTGAAACTTGCCGTCTTTCTCAAGTGGCTCGATCGTCTTCCATCGCTCATCAGAAGGGGAAAGCCCAAACTGCTGAATAACTTGCTCGCGCATGTTATCCAAGTACTTGATAGTATAAACCCCGTGTATGTTACCCACTAAAGCGAATAACAAAGGGGACTGAGCGGACCCCAGAACGGCTTCCCGGACCGAACCTTCGGTCGAAGTGCGGGCTCTCGTCAACTCTTCTTCCAAGGTCGTCTTTTCTTCTTGGGCCTGAAGGAGAAGCTCATTCAGCTTATTCCTCTTCTCATGGGCTCGACCTTGGACTTGGTTGATTTCTTCGTCTTTGGCCCGCAACTTGGCCTCCAGGTCGTCTACTCGCCCCTGAGACGTTTCCCCCACCTTCTCCAGCTTAGAGACTTTATCTGCTAAGTTTGAGACCTCCGTCCCTGCTCTTAGCAGCTCATTGTCCAATCGGTCACGGTCCTCCCGTACCGTGACCAACTCCCCATGCTTGATCTCAACTTACCTTATCGCAAGGTCAAGTTGGTCTTGGACTTTTTGGGACACAACGCTATCATCTTGGTATTTCTCCACGGTAATAGCAGTTGTGAAAGCTTTCCTCAACATCCGCAAAAGACAACACATTGTTAAAAATGAAGCTTCGGGCCTCCATGTTAAGCCAAAGTTACCTTGGATGTGAGGTCGATGAAGCTTTCCATAATGTCTTCCCCAGATATGTCCGCCTGGACGTTATCTGGGTTCTGCTCTCCGAAAAGACGGAAGTCCTTTACGAAGGCACTCCGCCAGGAGGATAATTTCCTCCCCTTGCTGAACCTGTCCAACATGCCCAGAGCAACTCCCCAGTCGGAGTTGGTCTTCGGGCCCGATGCAGGCTCCTTCAGGACGATCCCCTTAGTGGGGACCGGAGCGCTGCCCCCTTTCTTCAGCCTCTTCGGCTCCTGCGGGGCTTCCACTTCGGTCACCCTCTTCCCTTTTCCTAAGGGGACCGGTGGCAGGGAGACGTTCGGCTTAAGCTGAGGGTCGGGGAGAACCTTCTCCACGGGAACGGCTCCCTGCAGCAATAAAGTAACAGTTTCAGTGTTAATGAAAGAGGCGTTACCGATTTGATAGAGGCTGGATAAGTTCAATGAACGAATCCGAGCCTTTATCACCTCATGTACCACTCCAAATACCCGAAACACAGGCCCGTCCCCAGATGAAGACTGCCCTGTGCAGTGAAGGGTCAGCGTGCCCGCGCCGGTTGTTTGGATCGGGGGGTCCCCGGACCCCGAAGGGACCAGCGTACCCCCCGTTGCTGATTCACTTGCTTCAGCGCTGCCCGATGCTTCCCTTTGTCCCTCAGAAGGACGGACCGAAGCAGATGCCATACGTTTAAAGCGTGAGCTCGGCATCGTCTCAGTTGAATCTGCAAAACAAATACATAAGGATCAGGACAGATTAAAATATAAACACTACTTCATATCCGATCCTTCTGATGGATCTGAATTTGAAATAGAAGATAAAACCCCCTTCGGGGCTGGGGCTCCGGTCCTACCCGCAACACCCATCTCTATTAACCTTCTCTCCCGAAGCAGATCTATTCGTTTAAGGCGTGCTTCGGGAGGGGGGAGCATCGCAAGTGTATTTGCGGTGTCCGTGCGGGAGGGGTTGAACCTGCTTCGGTCCAACTGACCTATGCATGGGTGAGTTATGCGTAGCCATACTTTCAACAGATCCTCTTTCGGAACTATCATCCACACATAACAAGCCTCCCACGCATGGAGAAACTCTTCTTTATCTACAATTGCGCACTCTTTGGTGCGCACCGCTATGTAATACAACTTACGACATCCCAACAGACCCTTCCCCTTTCGGGACCCAACCAAGAACAGGGGAAGGGTCTGTTGGTGATTCTGTTTTAAGGTTGCGGCCCGATTCTGTTGGTGACAATTAAAAATGAACGCTACAATATATATGTAACTGCCCGAGAATAACGCAAAAGTGGGGCAGTGGATTTCTTTAAGCACGGCCGCTACAAAAGGATGTAGCAGAAAACAAAGTCCGCACTTTAAAGAGGCGTAACTAACCGGAATAGCAGACGCCGGCACATTCATTTCTGCCGGAAGGAAACAAGGAATATCTTCCCGTCCCTTCCAAATAGAGTAATGTGCCGGGATTGAAAACCTAGACCTAAACTCCTCAATGTCCAACTCAGACATAGAAGGATAACGTATTTTGTGAGGAGCCATGAGAATATACCTTAGAAAAAGCCGATTGAAAGAGGGTCGGACGAAAATCGGTTGAGGGCACAAGAAACTTGCTGCAATTTCTTTTTCGTGAGAATGACGATGAGAAGAAACAGTGCCCAAAATCCCAATTTAAATATTAATCTCCCAGCCAATGGCGTGCCGCCACATTATACTGCCCAAGACTGTGACAGTACGGGACGCACTCATCACGCCTCTTGAACTTTCGAATGTGAAGAGGTGCGGGCCGAGATATTAATATTTAAAGAATATCAAAGATAAAAGTATAATTTAAATATACGTTATTAGGTCTTAAGCGTGATTGATCCATACACTAAGGCAAACATCGGTCCCCTAGACTCTCACTACCTACAGGTACGGTCCCCTGTTCTCATGAATGTGCAAACATTATGTGATCGGCCTTGTATCACCTCTGCGATTGGCAATCAAGCCCGAGGGGCTAGTGATGAGAACTCTAGGACCGGGTACCTTGTAATGGGTAAGGCCCAGCAACGGTTGGGTCAAGTCAAATAGGGAAAATGAATTTCTACAGCCCATTTACACCTCTAAGGAGAACGGCCCGATGCTCAACTAGAGGACCGAAGCTAACCTTAACGAAATAAAGCGTTTTCTGCCAGCTGGCACCTGGGTTCGGTCCGAGCGGTTACAGAACGGTTACAACTCACGTTTACCATGCTTCAGGCCTTCCCACGTTTACCACGCTTCGGGCCCGATCACGCAGACCACACCTCGGTCCCAACCTCGTTTTACATCCCGCGATAACAACCTCTAACAAACCTGTCAGAGGCAGTTACAGAGCGTGATTTACACACGCTATGAACTCTATAAATACAGGGCAAGACAACGGAAATAGCAGGACCCTTTGGGCGCGGAAGAACAAGTCGTTACCCTGCCGGAATTCTTACCGCTTTCTTTACCTTGTCATTTTCATTAGCCTCTTTTGTATTGACTATGAGTTATTTCATTAGTGAATAGGCTAAGAGCATAACCTGCTCTTAGTCGAGTGGTTTTCACCCCAATTCCTGGGGTTTCCACTATACACCACCGTGCATTTATTTATTTCCAGCTTTGGATCGTTTTCCACATCTAAAACAAATCAGAACCGAGTTCGTTTGTTGAACGAACCGGACGACTGTTGGTACCCCCTAAAAAGGGA
>RWGZ01001802.1:508620-669846 GCA_009725065.1 Utricularia reniformis | reverse complement strand
CCCTATTAGATTCAAGGTGCAATGAAGAAGTTTTCATTCCCTTTTAGTTCTGTTCTGTAATTAATGTATTGCCCGTTTTTCCAAAATTTTTGAAATCCTAAAGGTGTGTTTTTTTATGCTGTGCCTTATTTGGTGAGTAATATGAGTTGTTATTGATCTTTTATCACATTCGAGCTTTCCTCTGCTTCATTATTGTCATTTCTTGCAGCTGCTTCTTGCTTTGTACTAATATCACATGTCCTGAATCCACTTTGATTGGTAAGGTATTGGGGTTTACTTTATGGTTTAAGCAGTGAATTTTGATCGCCATTATGAGAATGACATGGGTTCAAGGGTAAGCCCACACAATGCATGTTTAGTGCACATGTAAACAGTGAGATCGTAAAAGTATTGCCATACTGCTGCTGTCTTTATTTGATGTACATCTTTGGAAGATTATCTAATATACATGAAAAATGCCACTACTTTGATCCATGGAACTGCAATGTTTTGAAGAAACCGGATGCTTACACAGTTCCAAGGCG
This sequence comes from Utricularia reniformis, assembly GCA_009725065.1. Classification (NCBI taxonomy): domain Eukaryota; kingdom Viridiplantae; phylum Streptophyta; class Magnoliopsida; order Lamiales; family Lentibulariaceae; genus Utricularia; species Utricularia reniformis. Next base: position 669,322 of record RWGZ01001802.1, on the reverse strand, counting down.
TAATTGCTAATCTGCAATGCAACTGAGCAAGTTTATTGAGGGGTTTAAGGGAGAAAAGGGAAAGCTTTTTTAGGGGTAAATGTGACCAGGAAGCAGTTGATCGGGTTTCTTTGAAAGAAGGAAAGATCGTCATTTTCATCGTATAAAATATGGTCAAATATTGCGTTACCATTGCGGAGGATAACTTCAAATGGATAGTTCAGTTACCGATTTAATGGGGAAACGCGAACCCTAATCAAACTCCCTTTTGGGCCGTCTTAGTTTCTGATTCCTATTTATTTCGTCATGTTTACGGATTGGGGTTTGCTCGTTTTTGTGCTCAGTTTCTGTGGGTAATGGGTATGTTTGATTGTACCGATTTTTGTGAACCGATAATTTTGATCAGCAAAAAGTTTGTGTTTGTGAACTGATGATTCGATCAGATAAAAAGCGAAGAGGATCCTCCAAGGCCAAGCGGAAGGAGGTAAGCGAAAGACTTATTTTCAATATTGATGTTCTTGTACGATTTGTATATAGTTATTTTGTTAAACGTGCCATCTCTCTCTATCAGCTCTTCTTCTTCTTACTGTTTTTTAATATCAGTAGTCAGTTCTTCTAAGCTTTGGTTTGGTACTGTGAACTGGGTTTCCTGTTAATGTTTAATGAGCTTCTTGACTGCTGCTTAATCTTAGCCATTGTAATGATATCTTTTGTTTGTTAGCAATGTGAAGAGGTGCATAGAAGAGTAGTAGGTATGAAGAATATACAAATATGAAATGACACCTTCCCTTTGTGTGAGTCTTACAGGATGAGATATGAATCTTTATTTGGTATAGTAATTGGTGCCTTTTTGGAAGGCAAGTTTTGCTTCTATAGATCTGTTATCTTTTATTACCCGTGGTTAATCTGCTACGTTGATGTGGTGAATGATTATGAATTTTTTCTATGATTTAGGAAGCTGTTCATAATCTTACACTTGACAATACTAGTTCAGAGAATGCTGGAACTGGAAATGGCTTGCTGGCATCGAAGAACGGTGTTTTGGGAACTCAGGATTCTATATTTAGAGATGATATCTCTTCAAAGCTATTCTTTGAGGATCATGAGTGGATGAAAAGCAGTGATGCTGATTTAATGTTTGATTATGAGACCTCTTCCCTTTGGGGATCAGATTTTGACAATATGAGTATACCGTCTACCGAAGATCATTTAACAACAACAATGGTCACTTCAATAAATGAATGCTTTCAGATGAATTCCTTCAAAACCTCTAAATTTTCAGGGATGATGAATGGGAGTAAAAAATTTAAGCACACAGAGCTTGGCACTGATCAACATAAATATTTTCCTTCAACTAGTGCTTCCCCTGCTGATAAAAAAATTCTTGGAGTTTCTTCTCGAAGTGAAATGAAGCCTAATTCATCTACTTATTTTGGTCACTTCAGCAAGCATGTTTTAGAGCCATTATCTTTTGGAATGTCAATTGATGATACCAATAATTCTCTTGGTCTTGATAAACTTGATGCAGGCCATGGAGTTATATCAATGCCACTGAATGGTTGGAATCAACCTTCCTCGAGTGCTTATGGATCCACATTATGCAATCAGGTACAAGTGACTTTGGATACTAAGAATGCCACTTCCGCTGCGACGCCACTGTTGACGAACGTGGAGCGAAAGACTGGAGGTGACTTGAGTGCTTTCAAGAAATTTGATACAGTCGAAGATTGCTCAGATCACTTTTTCTTCAAAAATAAGCAATTTGCTAAACAGGTCTGGTTCTGATTCTCTGTTATTCCCCCTGCTATTTTTCAAATTTCTCTAATTTTCTCGATTATTTTTACATCGTGTTTTAGTTACCTAAAAAGTGTTCCAAGAGAATACAGGAAGAATGGAAGATTCTCGAGAATGATTTGCCTGGTATGTCTTATATTTTTTGTTTTCATTATGACTTTCACGTGATCTGCTTACTTTTAAGTGGATTGTTCGAGCTTACTACTGTCTATTGATGCTTGCATTTACGGTTCCGTTCTTATACCAACTTCATCTTTGTTCATCGTAAACAGTTGAGAATGGAGTTTAGCTTGCTTTTTGACTTACTGTGTGGCTCAAAACAGATAAAATATTTGTTAGAGTTTATGATTCAAGAATGGATCTTATGAGGGCTGTCATTATTGGGGCTGAAGGAACTCCATATCACGATGGTCTCTTTTTCTTCGATGTCTTCTTCCCCAGTAGTTATCCTAATCTCCCACCAGTAAGTTACTGGTTTATCGATTCAGCATTGCTCATTACAGATACTAACTACTTCATATTCATTGTTTTCCCATTTTTGACAGCATGTCCATTACCATTCGGGCGGTCTTCGAATCAATCCCAACTTGTATCATTGCGGTAAAGTATGTTTAAGCCTTCTCAATACATGGGGAGGTAGCCGAGAAGAGAAATGGAAACCCGGTGCATCCACAATGCTACAAGTCTTAGTCTCCATCCAAGCTTTGATTTTAAACGCCAAACCGTACTTCAATGAACCCGCTTACGCAGAAATGCAACAATCTCCAGATTTCGAAAAGAAGTCTTTGGAATATAACGAAAGAACTTTTATGCATTCGCTGAAAACTATGGTTTACACCATGAGAACACCTCCAAAGGTAACAAACAATAGCTACATTCATGTAGTGTCTTACTTTATATATTACTTTTATATNCTATGAAATCTGCTACAACTAAAGGAATGATAGTCATCATATCGAAACATAAGATCGGTCCTAACATAAGACGTATTATGAGCCAAGCTTAGCTAGCAAAACCTAAGGGACTTTATTAGAACCAAGCTTCGGCGAAAGCTCGTAAAAACTCATAGTTAACGCAGACTACGCCTATTCAGTTGAGTAATGATTCTAAGGACGGAATAAGAGTGACCCATACACCATGTAAAATGACTGATCCAATCAAAGTTGACATAAATAAACTAAATATAACGTCTGGGACCGATGGTTGACACCCTGTAAGTGTCCCCGATCTTATACTTGTTAGTTTATTCAGAAGTTAAGATAAAATAGCTTCGTTAAGATAAAACTTATTAGTTTATTCAGAAGTTCGTTATATCACTTCGTTTCGGCAATTAAAATAATCAAAGCAGAAGAAAAAGTCTTTATATTAAGTTAGAAGTGCGGCAGATACAAAATGATGATTAAATATAACTAATCTGCCCTTCTTCTTTATCTTCCGCTTCGGGCTCCTGGGTTTCGGTCCGGGCCGCGAGCCGCTTCAACTCTTCCTCTTGATCGGCCACCTTCTGGTTGACCGCTTTCTCCCTCTCTTCAAAGAGATAGAAGAAAGGGTTTTCTTCCAGCACAGGTTCTTCCAAGGTTGGAATAACCTGAAACTTGCCGTCTTTCTCAAGTGCTCGATCGTCTTCCATCGCTCATCAGAAGGGGAAAGCCCGAACTGCTGAATAACGTGCTCGTGCATGTTATCCAAGTACTTGGCAGTGTAAACCCCGTGTATGTTCTCCGCTAAAGCGAATAACAAAGGGGACTGAGCGAACCCCAGAACGGCTTCCCGGACCGAACCTTCGGTCGAAGTGCGGGCCCTCGTCAACTCTTCCTCCAAGGCCGTCTTTTCTTCTTGGGCCCGAAGGAGAAGCTCATTCAGCTTATTCCTCTTCTCCTGGGCCCGCGACCTTGGACTTGGTTGATTTCTTCGTCTTTGGCCCGCAACTTGGCCTCCAGGTAGTCTATTCGCCCCTGAGCCGTTTCCCCCACCTTCTTCAGCTCAGAGACTTTATTTGCTAAGAGTGAGACCTCCGTCCCTGCTCTTAGCAGCTCATTGTCCAATCGGTCACGGTCCTCCCGTACCGTGACCAACTCCCCGTGCTTGATCTCAACTTGCATTTTCGCAAGGTTAAGTTGGTTTTTGACTTTTTGGGACACAACGCTATCACCTTGGTATTTCTCCACGGTAATAGCAGTTGTGAAAGCTTTCCTCAACATCTGCAAAAGACAACACATTGTTAAAAATGAAGCTTCGGGCCTCCATGTTAAGCCAAAGTTACCTTGGATGTGAGGTCGAGGAAGCTTTCCATAATGTCTTCCCCAGATACGTCCNGTTTAAGTTCTTTCACCTTTTTCTTATTTTAAAACATTAAAATGTGCATTTTCCACATAAGCGGCTTTTCAACAGAAGCTAATTAATAATTAATCCTATTTTATTTCAACATTTATATAAATAATCATACAACCACCAACCTTCTAGAAGGCCATCACAAGATTATTCCTCTCAAATCTTTAAAAAATGACAACAATTGTGAGAACAATACGGCAAATGCTAGTAAATTAAATTAAAATATTATTTATTATTACTGATCTGTATCTTTATTTGAAATATAATAAATAAAATAAATAAAAACAAATATATAATGGAATATGCTATTTTTATCAATTATTTATTAATTAATATTAGAAAGGAAACACAACAAACCGGTCATAGACTCACATCTCATTCGGTTAGCAGTTACGGATAAGTGGAATAAGAAAGAAGAACCGATAAGGTTAAATTAGTAATTTAATAATTAATAATATCACGTCGAATAAAAATGCGCGTTGACCAATTAGTAGCTTGGTGCCCGTTCATGAAATACAGCTGGCGCCAACGTTTGTGTAATTTCATTAAACTTGAGTTGACTTGGAAATTCACATTTTTGTCCTCATAATTTTTAAGTTAAAAAATGTTTTAGTAATGCCCTTTAATTGAGTTAAAACATCCCACCAACTCTAATTTTTAAGACGAAAATGCCCATTAATTGACAAATTCCTTCTGGGTTGTTTTAGTAATATCAATATTTGATAATGTTTAATTTAATAGGAAAATGTTTTAATACAATGATATTCATGATTTTGATTATTTGTAAAATATTAATGGATTTGTTTGATTTAATTTTTTAAAATTGAGTTGGGATGAAATATGAGAATTATGTTGCGATAGAATGACCCTCAATTTTAAATATTCTTAAAAAATTGTTGTATTATGATTATTATTTATATAAAAACAATATTACAAGCATTCTTTATTTTTACAAAAATTTAGGAATCAAATTTTCTAGGATTCGTGATTCTCAAATCGGGTTTTATGAGAAGACATAATTGAAAAAATTCAAAAAACAAATAAGAAAACTAAATTATTATGTTAGGAATTTGCAAAATTTTGTAATTTATATCGATTTTTAATTATTTTATTAATTTTAAAATTTAACAAACTTTTAATTTGATGATAAATTATTTATTATATATTATATTTATAATTTGATAATGATTAAAATATATTTTATCAATAGTTATGATTATTTTTACTTATAAAAAACTATAAATTATATAACTAAAATAATTATTATAATTATAAAATTTATGAATTATTAACGAATCTATACAGATTCTCTAAAAAATTGTGAACTACGAATCGCAAATCATGTTATGTCACGAATCCTATCACATATTGTGGTAACATTATATATAAATCTTAATATACATTTCTATATAGAGAATAACTAATATATAATCATTTTATAATGAGAAGATGACATCCTTAGTCCCCAAACTTTGATGATTTTGGTAAATTTTGTTCTCAAAGTTTTTTTGGCATTTATAATCTCAAAACTTACAATTTTTTCTATTATTCATCCCCAAAGTTTATAGAATTTGGCAAATTTGATCCTTAAAGTGGCAAAACATATTATTCAAGTTTGATTGTCACAAAACTAATACCAATAATTTACATGCAGTGACAGTGTAGGTCCCCAAATTTATTAATTTGACAAATTTAGTCTTTCGATTTAAACAATATTATTTGACGCATTTACTATCGTTTAATATTTTATTTGGTTACCGTTCGACTTGTTTCATGTTGAATGGTGGTGCATTTTATAGGTAAAAAATAATCAGTCGAATTAGTTAAACAAACCAATCGAGTTATGACCGACAAATCGATTTCATTTTCATGATTTTTAATAAAGAAAATATTAACTTAAATTGATTAATTAAACTAGTTATGAGAGAAAAATCGAATGTTTTCTCATTTATATGGATCCGAAAAATGATTTATATTTTAAAGTGACATACCCGGAAATCGCAATTCAACCCTACAACCCGATATCGGGCTGTAACATAGAAATTCAGGTGTCTAAACCGAAATTTGAATTATATTTTTTGTAAATCGAAATTTCGATTTATACAATATAAATCGAAAAAATTGATGTTTTCTTTATAAATCTTTTTTATTTATAAATCAAAAAATATAAATCAAAATCACATTCAATGAAAAAATTGATTTTGTATGAAAAAATTTATGGTCGAAACTCTAAACCGAAATTCGTTGGCCGTATTGATCAGAAGACATTTTCTATGTTTAAAATTGAAACACATTCTTCTTTTCTCAGTGTACATGCCATAGAATATTGGGTCGATACCAATTCTATCGAGCACGCTATCCGTAAGTTTTGATATGTGTTAGGGGCATTTTGGTCAATTTATATCAATATTGACAAAATTTGTTACTTTAGATATGTATAATGCATTATTTAAAATTGAGGGATGAAAAAATAATAATTTGTATAATTTGAAGGATGAATGTTAAATTAAACCATTTCTTTTAGTATTGGTCGGATTAGGTCTTATATTAATATTACTATTACTAATTGCTATTACTTCTTTAGTTCTTTTCACGAAGCATAAAATCTAATGTTTTAATTTATATAAACTTTATTTATAAATTACACCACTTTAAAAAACACCATTTTTATAATTTTTGTAATTGCTTATTATTATCTAAAAATCAATTATTTATAGCATCCATCCCAACATCATTTCTCATCAAACACACCTAACACATTATTTTCATTACAAACACACAAGTCAGGACCCTAGTTGGGCCGCATCCCACATACCAAGAGCACACCTACACTCAACCAAATTATGTAGGGATGATAAAAAACTCAAATCGGTGGATATCCTACCATATCTGTGAGGGTTGGATTTTTGGTGGATATGGGGAGGACAATAGTTTAAAAATGATAAACTCGACTTAGGGTGGGGTGGATGTAGATTTCTACTTAAACCCAAACTCATATCCATATCTATCATACCCGCCAAACTTAATGTAATATTTAAAGTTTTTGTATCTAAATTTTTTTTAAAATATCTTATATGTGTTTGTATTCATGATATGTAATTATTATTAAATTTATTATATTTATAAATTATAATAATAAGAATTTATCTTATTAATTTTATAAAACTATGTTTATTTTATTGAATGCATTTTGGTGTTATCATAATATTTTCGTTTATTTTATAACCAAGTATAATGTAAAAGTGATGTCCAAAATTTAGAAATTATGTATTTTACACATGTTTATAAATGAACATCAACTATAAAATGATGATTTTTCGTCCATTTTTTGGTAATCGACTTCAAAATATTAAATTGTTATTTATGTAATTTTTAATATATAAATATGTTATTTACACTATTTTAAAATTTAAATATATTTTTAAACTTTTTAAGTTTAAGTGATGAAATAATAATGATATTCATTTTTTAAAATTAACATATATTAAAATTAAACAATAATTGTTTTTAATCATTTGTATTAAATATGCAATTATTAATATTAGAAAAATATTTACAAACTTTTTGAGTTTATAGTTGTTTGATTATAACAATTTTTGTATTATTTTTATCATTTTCAAAGTTTGATATTTCTTAACATTATTTTAAAATTTCGATATGTTTATAAATATGAGTCATAAATAAAAACAATATATTTTACAATATTTATTTCTTTTTATTTTAAATATTTATAAAAAAATAAAATATTGTCGAAAAAAGTTAAAAAAATATTTATATTTGATGAGAACTCTAGGACCGGGTATCTTGTGATGGGTAAGACCTAGCAACGGTTGGACCAATTCAAATAGCGAAAATGAATTCCTACAGCCCAATTAAACCTCTAAGGAAGAGCGGCCCGATGTTCAACTAGATGACCGAAGCTAACCTTAACGAAATAAAGCGTTTTCTGCCAGCTGGCACCTGGGTTCGGTCCGAGCGGTTACATAACGGTTACAACTCACGTTTACCACGCTTCGGGCCTTCCCACGTTTACCACGCTTTGGGCCCGATCACGCAGACCACGCCTCGGTCCCAACCTCGTTTTACATCCCGTGATAACAACCTCTAACAAACCTGTCAGAGGCGGTTACAGAGCGTGATTTACACACGCTATGAACTCTATAAATACAAGGCAAGACGACGGAAATAGCNCAAGAAAGAGGCCAACATGGTCGTGAGAACCGTGGTCAGGGCCGAAGAAGAAGATGGCGGGGCCGTGGCGGCAGAGCCCCGCAGAATGAGGGTGGGAGATAAAAGCAGGCTGCTCCCCCACCTGCTGAAACTGGTGCCCAGCCTCCTCGAAATGAGGCGGCACCCAGAGAAGTGGTCGGAGATATTTATGTTATCTCCGGTGGATTAAGAATAAATGAATCGATCCGGGACCGAAAGAGAACTGCGCGCGGAGACTCTGCTGAGAGCTCCGAATCTGTGGCGCTGGTAAAGTATGATCCCATGGAACGGTCCTCCTTCTTCAGAGAGGACATTACTTTCACCCCGGCTGATCGGGAAGGGATCATAGATCCATGTGACGATCCTCTCACCATTACTGGGATCATAGGAAATCGACGTGTCCACAGAATTTTAGTGGATACTGGGGCTTCGTGCAATCTGATGAAGCGCGAGGTCGCTGAAATGTTGGGAGCTGCTGCTCACGATCTCCCAATCGCCAACATAACTCTTTGGTCGTTCGACCAAAGGAGCGTTATTCTGTGCGGGAAGATGTTGTTTCCCGTTACCCTTGGAGAACCATCCAAGGACCGTTCTGAGGACTTGGAATTCATTATTGTTGAAGTCGACTTGGCTTACAACTCTATTATCGGACGGACCGGCTTGAGTAAGTTTGATGCGGTCCCTTCTACTTATCACATGATGCTCAAGTTCCCCTCTATTCATGGAATTATTTCTGTTAAGGGGGATTATAAAGTAGCTAGACAATGCTACATGAGCTCGTGCCGAACGTTGGCACCGATTAAGAGGGCCCGGGTGGATCTGCTGGAAGAGCTGTCGCACCCGAGGCAAGCAATGGAACCCGTAGGGTTCAAATTGATTAATCTGGTTGAGGAAGACTCAACCAAGACAACTCGCATCGGGGCTCATTTAGCCCCTGACTTTGAAAAAGAATTGATCCACCTGCTGAGAAGCCACGTGGATATATTTGCTTGGACCCCGGATGATGTTCCGGGGATTGACCGATCCGATAGTGAACATCGGATCAATACTGAATCTGGAACGAAGCTTGTTAGGCAGAAAAGGAGACGCTATTCTCCTGAGAAGATCGAGATCATCCGGGCTGAAGTGAATAAGCTGCTACGGTCGGGATTTATCAGAGAAATCCACTATACTGAATGGGTTGCAAACCCAGTGGTGGTTTCCAAACCGGACGGGAAATGGCGAATGTGCATCGATTTTACCGATGTGAACAAAAGCTGTGAGTCAGACCCTTTCCCGTTGCCGCACATCGACCGACTGGTGGATGCTGTTTCTGGTAGCACCATGATGAGTACCATGGATGCTTATTTTGGGTATCACCAGATCTTCTTAGCTGAGGAAGATCATAATAAATCATCATTCATGACCGAAGATGGGGTTTTCTGTTATGTGGTTATGCCCTTCGGTCTCAAAAATGCTGGAGCAGCATACCATAGGTTGGTCAACAAGATCTTTAGAGAGTTGATTGGCCATATGATGGAAGTGTATGTTGACGATATGATTGTAAAATCTATGAATGATGAAGACCATCTTTCTTATTTGTCTCGTTGTTTCGAAGTATGCCGAAAATATAAGCTCAAACTAAATCCAAACAAGTGCTGCTTCGGGATCCGAAGTGGAAAATTCTTAGGATATTATGTTTCAGAGAAAGGCATAGAGGTTAACCCTGAGAAGGTGCAAGCTATCATTGATATGCAACCTCCGAGAAACAAAAGAGAATTTCAAAGGCTTACTGGCCGGCTAGCCGCGCTGAGCAGATTTATTTCGAAGTCCACAGATCGGACCTTACCTTTTTTCAGAGTGCTAAGAAAAGCAAGCCATATTGATTGGACCGAAGAATGCGATCGGGCCTTCTCCGAGCTAAAGACTTATTTAAGCACTCCCCCGGTGATGGTAAGTCCAACTTGTGATGAACCCTTAGGGTTATATCTTGCGGTGTCGGAAGTTGCCGTCAGCGCAGCTCTGGTGACCATATGAGATGATATTCATAGACATGTTTATTATGTTATTCATTCTCTAGTATCTGCTGAAACCAGGTATTCCACCTTGGAAAAAGTCATGCTAGCTTTGAAGAAAGTTGTATCCAAGTTGAAGCATTATTTCGAAGGCCGAACGGTCTATGTTTATACGGATCAGCCTCTGAAAATACTCCTTAAACAGAAGGATTTGAATGAGAGATTGGAAAAATGGGCTATCAAACTCAGCGCTATGTATCTGGAATTCCTGCCCCAAAGGGCGATCAAAGCTAAGGTTCTAGCCGATTTTGTGGTTGAAATGACCCGATCGGCCATCTATCTTAACCAAGAGGATGATCGATGGACGATTCACGTAGATGGATCAACCTTCGGGGGAAGAGGAGCGGGCATTACTCTGACAACGGTACAAGATGATCTTATTCATTCCGCAGTCAAATTTTCCTTTGCAGGAACAAATAATGTGGTAGAATATGAGGCAGTATTGTCAGGAATGACCTTGGCTCGAAAAATGGGAGTTAGAGAGTGCGAATGTTCTCAGACTCGAAGTTAGTAGTAGAACAATTCGCAGGGAGATTTGAGACTCACGATCCGATGATGAGGTTATATTGCGCTAAAGTTCTGGAGTTATCCAAGAAGTTCAATGAGTTCTCTCTTGACCATGTGCCACGAGAACAAAACAAGGTTGCCGATGCACTCGCAGATTGGCTTCGGGCATACCTGACATAGAGCCGAGCACTATTTCGGTCCACGTTCAGGACCAACCTTCGGTCGAGATTCCAGTGACCGAACAGTCTATTGAAGAGATAGGGGCTCTATGTCATGAACTCCAGGGCTTGAATATTGATGCTACTGAATCTCCAGGAGAACCCAATTGGATGGACTCCTTTATTAAATATCTCTCAAACGGATATCTCCCTGAAGATAAGTCTGAAGCCAGGAAAATAGAGGTTCGGGCTAAGAGATTCACCTTAGTGGACGGACGCTTGTTCAAAAAGAGTTTTGAGGGCCCGCTTCTGCGATGTTTATCTCCTATTGAGGCCGAAGCCGTCATGATTTATGTTCATGAAGGGATATGCGGCATCCATTCAGGGGCCCGATCTTTATACCACCGCATTATTAGAGCCGGATATTTTTGGCCAACATTGCTTGCTGATGCCAAGCAGTATACCAAACGTTGTGCCGTATGCCAGTACCATGCTCCACTCCCGCAATTGCCTGGGGCTCCCTTATCGATTACCCCGTTGCCTTGTCCGTTTGACAGATGGGGGATCGATATCCTCGGTCCATATGGCAAATGAAATTCTGTATTGTAGCGGTGGAATATTATTCGAAATGGATTGAAGCAGAAGCAGTAGCCATCATCTCGGAGAAAGTGGTCAAGCACTTTATATGGCGAAATATTGTGAGCCGCTTCGGGGTTCCCCGAGCACTCGTATCTGATAATGAGACTCAATTCCGCGGAAAGAGCATACGAGATCTATGCACCAAGTTGGGCATCACCCAGCATTTCTCATCGGTGGCTCATCCCCAAACTAACGGACTTACGGAGGTATCTAACAAGGTTATCCTGAAAGGATTGAAAACCAAGTTAGAAGATTTTGGAGGGAAATGGCCCGAACACATCTATGAGGTCCTATGGGCATACCGAACTACACATCGCTCAACAACCCAGAAATCACCTTTCTCATTGGTGTATGGGACTGAAGCTGTTAGCCCGGTGGAGGTTGCCATCCGATCACCTCGGATATCTCAATACGATGAGCATATGAACGGTGAAAGGAGATTATTGGACCTCGAGATGATCGAAGAAAAAAGAGATGCAATTTATGCACGGATGCGTGCTTATCAGCGGAATATGGAACGGGCCCATAACAAACGAGTCCTCCCAAGGGAATTCTTTGAAGGCGATCTCGTCCTCAGAAGCATTAAGGTGCAGAGGAACGTTGGAAAGCTGGACAGAAATTGGGAGGGACNCAGCGGAATATGGAACGGGCCCATAACAAACGGGTCCTCCCAAGGGAATTCTTTGAAGGCGACCTCGTCCTCAGAAGCATTAAGGTGCAGAGGAATGTTGGAAAGCTGGACAGAAATTGGGAGGGACCGTATCGCATATCGACGAAATTGGAGTCAGGTGCGTATAAACTTGAAACATTGGATGGTATAGAGGTCCCCCGAACTTGGAATGTCATGAATTTAAGGCGATACTTCTTATGAATTTTCGATTAATGTGTTTGACTCAATAAAAAACATTCCATTAAACGTAAGTAGTAAACAAGTAAGTACATGAGTTAACTATTTCTAATAGAATGATGGACCGATCTTGGAGTTGGATAAGCTTAGGATGAATCTGGACTGGTGACCGAAGCTTCTTGTCCGCAAGGTTCCCAAGTTGTAGTTACCGCTCTGACGAGTCAGATGCTCCTGCACTTGCCTAGCCCCATGGATGAGTCGTGATTCTCCCAGAACTCATTACGAACTAAGACATTCCCTTCAACGGCATTCAGTCTTTAGGGATGGCCTTTTGTACCTATGAAATCTGCTACAACGAAAGGGATGATAGTCAGCATATCGAAACATAAGATCGGTCCTAACATAAGACGTATTATGAGCCAAGCTTAGCCAGCAAAACCTAAGGGACTTTATTAGAACCAAGGTTCGGCGAAAGCTCGTAAAAACTCATAGTTAACGCAGACTACGCCTATTCAGTTGAGTAATGATTCCAAGGACAGAATAAGAGTGACTCATACACCATGTAAAACGACTGATCCAATTAAAGTTGACATAAATAAACTAAATATAACGCCTGGGACCGATGGTTGACACCCTGTAAGTGTCCCCGATCTTATACTTGTTAGTTTATTCAGAAGTTAAGATAAAACAACTTCGTTGAGATAAAGCTTATTAGTTTATTCAGAAGTTCGTTATATCACTTCGTTTCGGCAATTAAAATAATCAAAGCGGAAGAAAATGTCTTTATATTAAGTAAGAAGTGCGGCAGATACAAAATGATAACTAAATCTAACTAATCTGTCCTTCTTCTTTATCTTCCGCTTCGGGCTCCTGGGGTTCGGTCCGGGCCTCGTGCCGCTTCAACTCTTCCTCTTGATCGGCCACCTTCTGGTTGACCGCTTTCTCCATCTCTTCAAAGAGATAGAAGAAAGGGTCTTCTTCCAGCACATGTTCTTCAAAGGTTGGAATAACCTGAAACTTGCCGTCTTTCTCAAGTGGCTCGATCGTCTTCCATCGCTCATCAGAAGGGGAAAGTCTGAATTGCTGAATATCTTGCTCGCGCATGTTATCCAAGTACTTGGCAGTGTAAACCCCGTGTATGTTATCCGCTAAAGCGAATAACAAAGGGGACTGCGCGAACCCAAGAACGGCTTCCCGGACCGAACCTTCGGTCGAAGTGCGGGCCATCGTCAACTCTTCCTCCAAGGCCGTCTTTTCTTCTTGGGCCCGAAGGAGAAGCTCATTCAGCTTATTCCTCTTTTTCTGGGCCCGACCTTGGACTTGGTTGATTTCTTCGTCTTTGGCCCGCAACTTGGCCTCCAGGTCTTCTATTCGCCCCTGAGCCGTTTCCCCCACCTTCTCCAGCTCAGAGACTTTATCCGCTAAGAGTGAGACCTCCGTCCCTGCTCTTAGCAGCTCATTGTCCAATCGGTCACGGTCCTCCCGTACCGTGACCAACTCCCCATGCTTGATCTCAACTTGTCATTTCGCAAGGTCAAGTTGGTCTTGGACTTTTTGGGACACAACGCTATCACCTTGGTATTTTTCCACGGTAATAGCAGTTGTGAAATCTTTCCTCAACATCTGTAAAAGACAGCACATTGTTAAAAATGATGCTTCGGGCCTCCATGTTAAGCCAAAGTTACCTTGGATGTGAGGTCGAGGAAGCTTTCCATAATGTTTTCCCCAGATAGGTCCGCCTGGACGTTATCTGGGTTTTGCTCTCCGAAAAGACGGAAGTCTTTTACGAAAGCATTCCGCCAGGAGGATAACATCCTCCCCTTGCTGAACCTGTCCAACAAGCCCAGGGCAACTCCCCAGTCGGAGTTGGTCTTCGGGCCCTGTGCAGGCTCCTTCAGGACGATCCCTTTAGTGGGGACCGGAGTGCTGCCCCCCTTCTTCAGCCTCTTCGGCTCCTGCGGGGCTTCCACTTCGGTCACTCTCTTCCCTTTTCCTAAGGGGACCGGTGGCAGGGAGACGTTCGGCTTAACCTGAAGGCCGGGGAGAACCTTCTCCACGGGAACGGCTCCCTGCAGCAATAAAGTAACAGTTTCAGTGTTAATGAAAGAGGCGTTACCGATTTGATAGAGGCTGGATAATCTCAATGAACGAATCTGAGCATTTATCACCTCCTCTACCACTCCAAATACCCGAAACGCAGGCCCGTCCCCAGATGAAGACTGCCCTGTGCAGCGAAGGGTCAGCGTGCCCGCGCCGGTTGTTTGGATCTGGGGGTCCCCGGACCCCGAAGGGACCAGCGTACCCCCCGTTGCTGATTCACTTGCTTCAGCGCTGCCCGATGCTTTCCTTTGTCCCTCAGAAGGACGGACCGAAGCAGCTGCCATACGTTTAAAGCGTGAGCTCGGCATCGTTTCAGTTGAATCTGCAAAACAAATACATAAGGATCAGGAAAGATTAAAATATAAACACTACTTCATACCCGATCCTTCTGATGGATCTGAATCTGAACTAGAAGAAAAAACCCCCTTCGGGGCCGGGGCTCCGGTCCTACCTGCAACACCCATCTCTATTAACCTTCTCTCCCGTAGCAGATCTATTCGTTTAAGGCGTGCTTCGGGAGGGGGGAACATCGCAAGTGTGTTTGCGGTGTCCGTGCGGGAGGGGTTGAACCTGCTTCGGTCCAACTGACCTATGCGTGGGTGAGTTATGCGTGGCCATACTTTCAACAGATCCTCTTTCGGAACTGTCATCCACACATAACAAGTCTCCCACGCATGGAGAGACTCTTCTTTATCTACAATTGCGCACTCTTTGGTGCGCACCGCTATGTAATACAACTTACGGCATCCCAACAGACCCTTCCCCTTTAGGAACCCAACCAANGTGCGGGAGGGGTTGAACCTGCTTCGGTCCAACTGACCTATGCATGGCCATACTTTCAACAGATCCTCTTTCGGAACTGTCATCCACACATAACAAGCCTCCCATGCATGGAGAGACACTTCTTTATCAACAATTGCGCACTCTTTAGTGCGCACCGCTATGTAATACAACTTACGACATCCCAACAGACCATTCCCCTTTCGGGACCCAACCAAGAACAGGTTAAAGAAGTGTTTTAAGGTTGGGGCCCGATTCTGTTGGTGACAATAAAAAATGAACGCTATAATATACACGTAACTGCTCGGGAATAACGCAAAAGTGAGGCAGTGGATTTCTTTAAGCACGGCCGCTACAAAAGGATGTAGCGGAAAACGGAGCCCGCACTTTAAAGAGGCGTAACTAACCGGAATAGCAGACGCCGGCACATTCATTTCTGCCGGAAGGAAACATGGAATATCTTCCCATCCCTTCCAAATAGAGTAATGTGCCGGGATTGAAAACCTAGACCTAAACTCCTCAATGTCTAACTCAGACATAGAAGGATAACGCATTTTGTGAGGAGCCATGAAAATATACCTTAGAAAAAGCGGATTGGAAGAGGGTTGGACGAAAGATCGATTGAGGGCACAAGAACTTGCTGCGATTTCTCCTTCGCGATAATCACGGTGAGGAGAAACAGTGCCCAGAATCCTGATTTAAATTCTAATCTCCCAGCCAATGGTGAGCCGCCACGTAATACTGCTCAAAACAGCGACTGTACGGGGCGCACTCATCACGCCTTTTGAACTGCCGAATGTGAAGAGGCGCGGGCCGAGATATTAATATTTAAAGAATAACGAAGATAAAAGTATAATTTAAATATACATTATTAGGTCTTAAGCGTGATTGATCCATACACTAAGGCAAACTTCGGTCCCCTGGACTCTCACTACCTACAGGTACGGTCCCTTGTTCTCATGAATATGCAAACATCATGTGATCGGCCTTGTATCACCTCTGCGATTGGCAATCAAGCCCGAGAGGCTAGTGATGAGAACTCTAGGACTGGGTACCTTGTGATGAGTAAGGCCCAGCAACGGTTGGGCCAATTCAAATGGCGAAAATGAATTCCTACATCCCACTTACATTTCTAAGGAAGAGCGACCCGATGTTCAACTAGAGGACCGAAGCTAACCTTAACGAAATAAAGTGTTTTCTGCCAGCTGGCACCTAGGTTCGGTCCGAGCGGTTACAGAACGTTTACAACTCACGTTTTCCACGCTTCGGGCCTTCCCACGTTTGCCACGCTTCTGGCCCGATCACGCAGACCACGCATCGGTCCCAACCTCGTTTTACATCCTGCGATAACAACCTCTAACAAACCTGTCAGAGGCGGTTACGGAACGTGATTTACACACGCTATGAACTCTATAAATACAGGGCAATACGACGGAAATAGCAGGACCCTTTGGACGCGGAAGAACAGGTCGTTACCCTGTCGGAATTCTTACCGCTTTCTTTACCTTGTCATTTTCATTAGCCCCTCTTGTATTGACTATGAGTTATTTCATTAGTGAACAGACTAAGAGCATAATTTGCTCTTAGTCGAGTGGTTTTCACCCCAATTCCTGGGGTTTCCACTATACATCGATGTGCATTTATTTATTTCTAGCTTTTGATCGTCTTCCACTTCTAAAACAAATCAAAACCGATTTCTTTTGTTGAACGAACCGGACGACTGTTGGTACCCCCTAAAAAGGGACCATAACAATGATATAAGTAAAATATTTAATTGTTATATTTAATTAGAGAAATACGATTGAAATACATATAATTAATTTTATTTGGAATGATGTGGATGAAAGAAAATGAAAAGAATTATGTAAATGAAAAATAAAGTGATATATGTATGAATGAGAATGATGATGTGTAATGAAAGAAGTTTGATGTTGACGGATATAACTACGATGGAGATGGTCTTATAATGAGTTTATTTTATTTTTATTTTTATATCATTAATCGCTATCTATACTGTTTAAAATATTCTCTATCACTTCCCACCATATTCCCTTCATACCATGTGTACTATCCACCCCGTCAAATTCATTGGTTAATAATTGGTTTATAAATTTGTTTTTACAATTTGTTAATGTAATTCATCGCAATTTTCTCTTGCAATGCGATTAGTCGTGATTTTCAATTCATAGGGGCAACTTCCTTGCAATTCTTCTTGAGTACAAATTCGTTGTGAAAATTTTAGTTAGCGTAAAGTTCCTCGTGAATTTGAGTGGAGATCAAATTTCTCGCGAATTTATACTTAGGACTTTCCTCGGTTCTTATATTTAGATTCTGAATAATGAATAATTTTGGTGGACATACTTACCATAATTAAGAAAATTTATAAATATTTCATAATATTTTTTCATGTCTAAGTATATGATTTATCATAGTCAAATCATATATGTTTCTTTAAAGTCTTTCTTATGTTATAGTTTTTTTAAGGGTATCACAATCATCAGATTTTGATAACAATAAATGATTAAGAACCAAGTTTTAATTTGTTATTTGTGAAAATAACTTTAAATGTAGAAAATAGAAATGATACATGCGATTTTAATGTGCAAAAATCTCTAAAAAAGAAAAAAACTATAGTGTCAAAAAAGAACTTACTTATCTGATCCAATATAAAAATAGAGTAAAAATTGTTATAAATGATGAATAAATGAGGTACAACATGATATAAGATGAATATATAAATAACATGAAGCGGGGACTAAGGTTTGATCTCCTTGATCCAATATAAAATTTAATCTTCCAAACTCTTATACATAGAGGTTGTATTATTCATTGGGTCTGTTCGCCTCTATCTTGGTTTGAGTCGAATCTTTTTAATGAACTCTTTGTACCCGATTTAAGGGTTCCCAATACTTTCAAATATGTCTTATTAGCAGTGCTTGATAGGTACACATCTACATCTTATAATGTCAACTGGTTCACTTTCCTTTTTCAGGATTGTATGATATGTCGTTCACCTATCGAATACTTAAGTATGGTCGATGGTCATCACAATTTGAAACTCCACCGACTAATCTAGAGGATATGGGATGAGTTTTAAAACCATAGTTGCTATGATTGCTCTAAGTGACATAAACCCGAAATTTATAGAAAAATAAATAAAAATTGATATATATATCAAATGATACATTTAGAGAATAATCAATGTGTATTTATAATAGATAGATAACATTATTATATTGATGCTTTATTATATATGCACAATGGAATTCAGAGTTGGTCGGTCATGTACTTAATAATTTAAATTTCATGCAAATTTTTAGTTAAAAATTGTTTTAACCTTCTTTACAATATATAATACTTTGCACATAATTGTATTTAAAGGCGTGTTTGGAACATCGTTTGAAAAATAAAGGTAAGGTGAGACGATTGTGTTGTACTTTGAGGTTATCGTGGTATCAGTAGTATTTGTGATTTGTAAAACAAATAGTAAAAAAAAATATATTTGTGATTTAAAAAAAATATTTTTAAAACAATAGTATAATATTTGTGATTTCATAAAATGATTTTTTTGTCTATTTTTAATTAATTTTAAATTAAACAATAATTTAACGAGGGTAAAAATAAAATTTTGTAAAATTCATTTTTACTTACCATTGAGAAAAATCTACTAACATGACACCACCATTTTCTGCATTCAAAATAAATACAATTTATATTAATTTTTAGTTTATAATAAATAGAACGATAGTGTTACTATACCACTTAGCATTATTCTATAGTTTATATTATAATAAAACCGGGCGGTCCAATCTTAAATCAAAATTTAATAAAACCGGATAATTAATTAAAAATATCTCCCCGCGTTTTCAGGCTTTCGCCTTCTTTAACTCGTCACAATCGCTGCACGAATTGGGGAATCTATTTGCCCTACCGTTTTACTTCCCAGCCTCCAATAACTTCTCTTTCTATCCGAAATTTGATTTTGTTACGTGTTTTTTTGTCAGATCTATGGGTTCAGTCGCTCAATTTCAGGGTGATGTGTGTCGAATTTGCCCTACTGTTTGGGTTCTATTTTATCGTTCTGTATCTTGATCGATTTTTGAATTCCCTTGAACCGCACGTTCGTCAGAGGCTGGACTGGCATTGTGGGTCACCATTTTGGCTTTTTTGAGCGGAATTTATTATTTTTTGTGAGCTGAGTATCTAGGTTTAGAGTTTGGTCGATCTTGTAGGGTTTTTTGTTTGTTTTTTCGGGCGTTTCGTATTAGTTTATAAGGTTATCGAGTGTTGTGAAGAGGGTTTATGCGAAATCTAGAGTAGGTAATGGGTGACTCGGATGATTTAAATTCTTCGTTTTCTGCATCGCCCCTGCAAGAGGAGCAAAAATTCCCGAGGAAGCAGTGGGGGGTCACGAAACCTTTATCCCTTGCTGGACCAAGTGATGTTGATATGCTGAGAAATAGGGAGTTGGAGAAGGTTNACTCCACCGACTAATCTAGAGGATATGGGATGAGTTTTAAAACCATAGTTGCTATGATTGCTCTAAGTGGCATAAACCCGAAATTTATAGAAAAATAAATAAAAATTGATCTATATATCAAATGATACATTTAGAGAATAATCAATGTGTATTTATAATAGATAGATAACATTATTATATTGATGCTTTATTATATATGCACAATGGAATTCAGAGTTGGTCGGTCATGTACTTAATAATTTAAATTTCATGCAAATTTTTAATTAAAAATTGTTTTAACCTTCTGTACAATATATAATACTTTGCACATAATTGTATTTAAAGGCGTGTTTGGAACATCGTTTGAGAAATAAAGGTAAGGTGAGACGATTGTATCGTATTCTGAGGTTATCGTGGTATCAGTAATCATGATTTAAAAAAAATATTTTTAAAACAATAGTATAATGTTTGTGATTTCATAAAATGATTTTTTTGTCTATTTTTTAATTAATTTTAAATTAAACAATAATTTAACGAGGGTAAAAATAAAATTTTGTAAAATTCATTTTTACTTACCATTGAGAAAAATCTACTAACATGACACCACCATTTTCTGCATTCAAAATAAATACAATTTATATTAATTTTTAGTTTATAATAAATAGAACGATAGTGTTACTATACCACTTAGCATTATTCTATAGTTTATATTATAATAAAACCGGGCGGTCCAATCTTAAATCAAAATTTAATAAAACCGGATAATTAATTAAAAATATCTCCCCGCGTTTTCAGGCTTTCGCCTTCTTTAACTCGTCACAATCGCTGCACGAATTGGGGAATCTATTTGCCCTACCGTTTTACTTCCCAGCCTCCAATAACTTCTCTTTCTATCCGAAATTTGATTTTGTTACGTGTTTTTTTGTCAGATCTATGGGTTCAGTCGCTCAATTTCAGGGTGATGTGTGTCGAATTTGCCCTACTGTTTGGGTTCTATTTTATCGTTCTGTATCTTGATCGATTTTTGAATTCCCTTGAACCGCACGTTCGTCAGAGGCTGGACTGGCATTGTGGGTCACCATTTTGGCTTTTTTGAGCGGAATTTATTATTTTTTGTGAGCTGAGTATCTAGGTTTAGAGTTTGGTCGATCTTGTAGGGTTTTTTGTTTGTTTTTTCGGGCGTTTCGTATTAGTTTATAAGGTTATCGAGTGTTGTGAAGAGGGTTTATGCGAAATCTAGAGTAGGTAATGGGTGACTCGGATGATTTAAATTCTTCGTTTTCTGCATCGCCCCTGCAAGAGGAGCAAAAATTCCCGAGGAAGCAGTGGGGGGTCACGAAACCTTTATCCCTTGCTGGACCAAGTGATGTTGATATGCTGAGAAATAGGGAGTTGGAGAAGGTTGGTTTATTATAATGGTAGCTTCTTTTTGTTTTCTTGATCAAGTAATTTTGAGGCTTTCCTTTAGTATTTGGTCGATTCTGGACTTTATGAGAGTGCTGAAGAAGCTTCGCGGAGGGAAGAGGTTCTTAACAAGCTGAAGCAGGTATTTTTGCTGTTAGGATAATAACATATATATCTACACTATTTTTTATGTAGATGGTGAAAGTTTTTAAAGTTCTATGTTGCATAGATAGCGCCTAGATAGTGGAAATTCCATATGCTAAATCTAACATAGGTGTAGTTTTATGTGAGATGATGCATAATTGATGCTGTAACTCTTTTTATAACTGGATTGTTCCTGGGAAATTGGTAGAAACTGTNAAAGCTTTTGCTTGAAACAAAGCCCTTTTCGTTCTTTTTGTTGTGTATAGAGATATTGTGCTCTTGAAGGTCTTTATACGCTTAAGTTCATTCATTTTCTTACTTTGAGAAGACTCTTCGTTGTGACCATTGATACATGTTCTGTGATATTACATTATGCTGAGAAGGCGATGAAAGCATTAGAATCATGAATTGCTATTTACCTTGCAGTTCACTGGTAAAAAAGTTGGCATAATAGGCCTTGGAAGAATCGGATTAGCAGTGGCTAAGCGAGCAGAGGCATTCGATTGCCCAATAAACTACTACTCAAGATCACAAAAGCCATATCAAAACTTCAAATACTACTCAACTGTCACTGAACTTGCTTCAAATAGTGACATTTTAGTGGTAGCTTGTGCTCTAACTTCTGAAACCAGACACATTGTGAATCGTGAAGTTATGGAAGCATTAGGTCCAAATGGAGTTTTGATCAACATTGGAAGGGGTGGTCATGTTGATGAGCATGAACTAGTCTCTGCTTTGGTCGATGGACGATTAGGTGGTGCCGGTCTTGATGTCTTTGAGAACGAACCCGAAGTACCGGAGCAGCTATTCGGACTCGAAAATGTTGTCCTTTTGCCTCATGTAGGAAGTGGCACTGAGGAAACACGAAGGGATATGGCTGAGTTGGTTCTTGGTAACCTTGAAGCTCATTTTTCTGGTAAGCCTCTGTTAACTCCGGTTGTGTGATTCTTCCCTACTTTGATTATTGATATATTTATATGGGTTTTATTGCATCATCATAAAATAATATGTATTCAGATATTTTAATTAAATCATTTTATCACTAAATTAAATTCTCCTTCTAAGTTGTCAACTTTATTTAATTTCGCTAGACTATGATTAACTTATAGTTTTATTCTAGGTTTCAGATTGAGAATTTTTTATTTAAGATTTATGATCTGAGATTTGCTATTTAAGTTTTAATATTTGAGTTTGACTGCTTTGGGTTTAGATATTTATTTGTAAATTTTAGGGTTATAGTTCTCGGTTTTTAGCTTTATGTTTAACGTTAATGGTCCTCAAATTTTGTATGATTTGATAAATTCCGTCTTCAAAATTAAATTTATTTGAATAATCTAATCTTCAAAGTTTTTGAAATGTAAAACTAGTCTTCAAACTTTGAATTTTTTGCAAAATTAATATCTATATTTTTATAAATTTGGGTAAATTTAATCTTTAAAATTTAATGTGTGTGATAAAATTGGTTCTCAAATCTTGGAGACTAGTTTTATCCAATGTTTTCATATCGATCCGGTATACCAGTATTATTTTTTAAAAAAAATTTAAAATTTTTAAAATTTTTTTTTATTTTCCAAATCGACCTGGAAAAATTCGGGTTCTAACTCAGAAACCCGGTACCGATGGAAATACCGACGCCGCCCGATATGATAACACGAGTTTTATCACATCAAGATCAAATTTGGAAATATTTGGAACTATTTTTAATAAAACATTTAAAGTACAGGATTACAGATATCAAGATCATACAATTTTAGGGACCCATCGACCCATTTCTCTTTAAGAATTAAGAGTTTACACTTTAAAGTATAATTAATTGAGATAAATTTGCAATTAAATTTTTTAAGTTATTGCAAAAAATACTGATAAAATAATAAAAGATTCTTAATTTGGTAATGGAGAAGTCTACTCTTATTTGAAAAATTTTCCTATCGCTTGAGCGGCTGTGATCTTCGGCGACAACTGCGGCTACGTTTTTTTATATTACAGAGTCGACATTGCGGAGTTGAGTTCATTGGACTCTCAGATCTCTGGCAATCTTGTTGCTCAAATGACATCGACCCACTTCAATTTGGCTTCAAGATTCATCCTTTTACCTGTGATTGTTCTACTCTTGTTCTCGGCCTTCACTTATGTAGCTGCGGAGACCGATGATGTGGATGATCTGGAGGGCCTTCAAGACCTAATCGCCATAGATGAAGAGCTAGAAACAGGTGATTCTTCCGATCCTACTGCCCATTTCGAAAATATAAATTCTGGGAAGAAATCTGAGGCTGAGGTTTTGACCAAAGCCCAGAAAATAGTTATTGAGATCACTAGTGATAACCTAAAGAGGGTAATTGAGGAAAATGAGTATATTCTTGTTTTGGGTTATGCTCCATGGGATGGTAGAAGTGGTGAACTCATGCCTAGATTTGCTGAAGCTGCGAATATTTTGAAGAGTCTGGGAAGTAAGCTTTTAATGGCCAAGCTTGACTCTGAGAGGCACCCAAAAGCTGCTTCAAGTCTGGGGATCAAAGGATTACCTACTCTTTTGCTCTTTATAAATGGCACTTCCCAAGCTTATACTGGTGGATTCTCCTCGTAAGCTTCTCTTTTCTTGTTTATAAGTTCCTATTTTCTTTTAACAGCACATAAGTGAGTGAATGAATCTTGCATGAGCCAATTTTGCGTGATTTTATTGTTTTGCATTTGTCTTGCTTGTGACATAATTGCTCATTGTGAAAAAAGTGAAGAAATTGTGACATGGGCAAGGAAGAAAACAGGGGTTCCCGTTATTAGAATTGATTCAGTAGCTGAAGCTGATGAGTTCATGAAGTTGCACTCTATTTTTGCTGTTGGATTGTTTGATGAATTTAAGGTAAATGTATTAAGCGAATTGTAACAAACGATTCGGTTGCTAAATTAAGATATCTTGTTAGGGACCTGAGTATGAAGAGTTCTATAAGGCTGCAGCAGCTGAGAATGAAGTTCAGTTTGTTGAAATAAGTAGCTTAAAGGTAGCAAAAGTCTTGTTTACGGTACCGGAGCATACAAAACCTCACTTTTTTCTCGTAAAAAATGAACCGGAGCATTACACGTCCTTAGGTAAATTCGTAATGTATGAATTGCATCTGTGACTCTCTTTAAGTGAATTCATGATTCTAAATAATGATAACTTGCAGATGGAAGTTTCACTTCAAACGAAATTCTTCGTTTTTTAGACGATAACAAGTTGCCATTAGTTACTCTCATGACTGAACTCAACTCTGCTAAAGTATACTCTAGGCCTGGAAAACTCCAGGTAAGTTCTTCGTTTAATCATTCATTCAAATTTCAATCACGAAAATTTTGAAACATGATCCGTAGAGTCCATTTACTTACGTTCTCTTTGTTTCGATCGGTAATTTGTACCTTCCATGGAACAGGTCTATTTTTTTGCAGAGACTGGCTTCTTGAATAATCTTATTGATCAACTACGAGACATTGCGAAAAAATTCAAAACACAGGTTAGTTCGTTAATCATGGCCCGAGGAAGTTTCGTATAAACATGTATCGTATGTTGTAGATTATGTTCGTTGCCGTTGATCTGAAAAACGATAACCTTGCAATGCCATACCTCTCTTTATTTGGTCTTCAAGAGTCTAAGGACCCTGTTGTAAGTGCTCAAACATTTCGTATCGTTTGAGTTTCGTAGTTTGTACTCGATTTTTCACGTTTATTGTTTTCTAGATTGTTGCTTTTAACTACAACAGCAACTCCAAGTATCTAATGGAGTCAAGTGCAACACTTGGAAACATTGAGGTAACCATCATTCTGATTCTGATTCCGATTCCAATTCTGATTATGATTCTGCTTCTGATTCTGATTCTGATTCTGATTCATGTGATCTAAGAGGTTTATAATGTAGGATTTTTGTACCAATCTTTCTCAAGGATCTCTTCCCCCTTTCTATAAATCCCAAACTATTCCTAAGAACGTAAGTTTCTATTCATTTTTTGCGGTTAAACTCTCGTTACTTCCATAAGCCAACACGAATTTTACGATCTGTTAACAGGAAGATAACGGCATCATAACAGTCGTCGGAAAGTCCTTCGACAAAATGGTTTTGAGCAATCCCAATAATGTACTTCTAGAGGTACATACTCCATGGTGCATTACATGCGAAGCAACGAGCAAGAAAGTCGAGCAGCTTGAAAAGCATTTTCATGGCCTTGATAAGCTTATTTTCGCTAGAATCGATGCCTCCGAAAACGAGCATCCGGGATTGAAGGTTATATGAAAAGTTCTTGCCATTTTTGTGCTTGTTAATGAGAAGATGATCTTCTACTACTGTAAAATGTTTGAATGCAGGTTGATGACTATCCCACTTTGTTATTTTACCTTGCGAATGATAAAGCGAACCCGGTAAGGAATCGATTAACGAGTCGTTGTTTTTACTTGATTTGGATATGTATCTCGATGTAGATTAAGTTCCCGACGAAGTCGAGCTCGAAGGAGCTTGCGTATTTGATTAACAAGAACTTGAAAGGCCATGAGTCACCGGGTAAAGATGAACTGTAAGAACTTGAATGACGAAGTTGAGTTGAAGCAGAGATGAACTGTAAGATTAAATATATCCCTTACTTTTTTTAAACGTATTCGAGTTTTGCAAAACCCGTCATTAATATTACGATTTTGCAATATGCGACACTGACTCTCGAATTTTCTAAACGCATCCATGTCAGATCGACTCAGACTATCCGACGCTTGATACCTAACACAAACGACATTGTTTTGATTTTTTAGTTAAATCGATTTGTTTTTCGTCGGAGAAGTGATTTATGTGTTTTTACGACTTTATTATGTTGTCGATCTACTTGTGGATTATTCGTGTAAACGATGATAGATCATAAAGTGGTTGTTTTTTTTAAAGTGTTGCAATCGATTAACGATACTTATTTTTATAAAGTTAAATCTTCTTATATAATAAATTGAGAATTATTTGTAATTTTAGATTTGAAGTTTATGTAATGTCAACAAATTCAAACATTTAATTTATATTTAATATAAATTTGGGTTTAGTCTAAAATCTAACTCTTACAATCTTATCCAGTTGAGTTGTTTCGTATCAAGTCGATCTAACGAGTACAGTGACACATAGATTTGCATATTTGTGATACATAGCATAGTTTTTAAAATAGGATGGAACTGTGGTCTGTGAATCGATAATCTCTTGTACTACTTTAAAAAATATATATTTAAAGTAGTAATATAAATATTTAATAATTAACTAAATTTTAAATGTTAATTTTTTTGGTAATTTAGTTGCATTTTTTTATTTTTCCAATTTAATTGCACATGGGCTAAAATTTAGATCCAATTACCAAAATACACCCAATCATTGTTGGCATTTTTTATTTTGAGATAAATTGAAATACATAAAAAATCACTCATGTTAAATTTAATTTTGTTTGTTAGGGCTTCCACATTTGATATAATTAATAGTTTTTAAGCTAAAACTAAACAAAAAATACTAGTTCCCAAATTAATATAATTTCATTGTATTTATTTTTTTTATTGGTCCCTCAATTCATACTAAATTAATTACCTGTCTATTTGTGGTCCTTGAATAGACTTAACGGGAAAACGCATAAATGGATTGCTTAGATACCATTTTCTTAACAAAAAATGGTATGCCTTACGTACCATTAATTATTCTGATGTTCAATTTGATTCCATTGATGTTTGGGTATATACAATATTATTTGTTCGTGAACCAAATTTTGTTAGAAGTTTATCTTCAAGGTTTCGATTCATTAAAAAAAACTTGAATTGAGCGATCACGTATGCAAATCTCTGTCGACTAGGCCAAAATCGAATACACTTATAACAAAAACATATAAAACTAGCATATACCATGTAATGGTATACGATTATTAACCAACCCTATCAATTAATAAGCTCGTGATTATATTTTGTATGAATAGGATACCATCGATTTATCGACAATATACTAGTAATAATACACATACAAATAGAAAATTTTATGAATGATATCACTCAATATGACAACAATGTCTCTAAGTATACAACTCACATGGTGCTCGACTCATGCCTTAGTTATCGGAAGCTATGTTTTAATACCGTGGTTGAACCGCATCTTTGGACTCATTTGTGAATCTTGAACCCTCAAATTTATGATTGGATTCAAAAGATAAATGATTTTTAACATTTATTTAGGTTTGGTCATTGTTTCTTAGTGTCAAAATAGAGAAAAATAAAGAGTGAGTGAAATATGATTTTCATTCACTCTCCTAATACAGAACTATCATATTGTTTAAATAGATAACAAATTAATCAAATAAAAATACAAGTATTGAATTAGGAAAGTGTCTTCTTTTATTATTGTTTGTAAATAACAATAAGATGAAAGTTCTTATTTCCACAATTGTGTATGTGTAAACATATACAACACCGACTTGTTAGACCAATTCGGTACAACCTGGTTCGACTCGATTCGATTAGGAAAGATTGTAATAGTTTGAATAATTTTTAAAATATTAAATAAAGATAAATATATAAATTAAAATTAAAATTTTTTGAGGGTTACATAAACTCCAAATCAAAACAAAAAAATTTATCAATTTATTATATAATATGATTTAGTTTTATAAAAAATGTTATCCAAAGTCGATTCCACCACCTCTTTAAAAGCTATCAGTTTCATGTACATTATGACTTACATGAATAATACACAAGTTAATGGACTACATAACAAAGTTGTAAAAGCATATAAGTCACTTTTCTAACGAACAATAAATAGAATTGAAGGTGAAAATAAAAACAATGTGTTTTGTGTCAGATGTCAAGCATCAGAACAAGTCAAAGAGTCCTACACGGATGTAATTAGAGAACGGGTACTGGATATGTGTAAATTAAAAAAGATTATTGTCGCTTCGTAGCAGTCAAAATTATCAACTAGGGATAGTCTATTTAAATTCCCCATTATTGTTCAGTCAAACATTATATTTACACTATTAAATATGTTTATGATGATATTCAAACAATGAATAAATTTAGGTATTTTTATGTTTGCGGTTAAGCCTAAATTAGTAATTACTTAAATGGAAAGCTTTTGTGATTAATGCTTTAGAACAATAATTAATGCGTTTTATTTAATATAACTCCCATTCTCATTTTAACTTTCTAAAGCATCCTTATAACGAGAATAACATTAAAATAATAACCAAAGGTTTAAATATAATTAAATTAGGGGTGAACAAAAATTTTGGAATGCCGAATACCATATCAAAATTTTGTTATTTCGATATTTGATATTCGGTACTTGGAATTCACTTTGGTATTTATTTTTATGAAATTATGAAATTTGGTTTGGTAATCGGTAAAAAAAATAAAAATTTGGTATATACCNAAATAAATTATTTATTATGATTATTATAAATAAATATAAATAGCATTTTGGAATATTGTTCATTATTCAACAAATAAAATGACATATCTGCAATTACCGGTTACCGGTAGTTCTCTGACCTAACGAATCGAATTATTTTGTATTTGTTCTACGTTTTGTCGAATAAACAACAAATTATTAAAAATTGTCGGTATTTTATGAGAAAAAGTAACAGACGTGTACAGTTACAGTGACATTGAGAAAGACACGCTCCTCTTGCGATGTCGCCATAGCAACCAACGTTAGGAGGAAGACAAGATCAAGATCAAACTCCAGCTAAAAGGAAACGTTAACGTACAGATCTAAGTTCCCAGTTTCTTTCATTTCTATCGCTGTTATTGCGACCTGGTATCTAGGAATCAAACATCACTTCATCTTTACTCACCATTCATCCCTTCAATCATCTCTCAGTTTCAGTCCAGATTTCTCAGAAAAAATTGGGAACTTGAGGTGGGTTATTGCAATTTCGCTTCCATTTTCGTTGGAGCTTCGAGATTTTGTTAGTATGAGGTGGGATTTGAAGGTTATGTAGTGAAAATGTTTAAGGGGGTGAAATGGAGAAGTGAAGGGAACAAGGTGAAGGTTTTGTTTAAGCTGCAGTTTCATTTAACTAAGGTACTTGTTTATTGATCATTCAAATACTTTGTTCTCTTCAATTTCTTGTTATGCACGATATTTAGATTCGAATGTAAAAGAGAAAATTGAATGTGATAAAAGAGGATCCGTGTGACTTTATCTGCATAATTTTGACAACTTGTGTAGCAAGATTGGAGTGAGCTATCTACTTAATGATACTTTGTTTAGGTTCCTTCTTCTTTAGAAGAGGCATTGACTGTGTTTGTTGTTCCGGCTGAAGGCGTAAAGCCGAGTACAAAATCGGATAAGTCATTAGTTCGAGATGGGAGTTTTCTATGGGAGAATCCAGTTTACGAAACTGTAAAGTTCAATGTCGATATGAAAACCGGGAAGTTTCATCGAAAAATATACAACTTTGTTGTATCAACGGTGCGTTTTTTAGTCTTCCAAGAGATTTTCTATAGCTTACTAGTTCTTATTTTGTTTTGAAATACTAGGGATCATCGAAATCGGGAGTATTCGGAGAAGCTTCGCTCGATTTTTCAAGATATGTAAACTCAAATGAAGCCACTCTTGTCTCTCTTCCCCTCAAGAGTTCAAAAGCTGAAGCTGTACTAAATGTGAGTGCCTTAAGGATTTACATTTTTTAGTGTGTTTTCATATTGTTCTTTCGGTAAAATAGGTGTCGATCCAAAAGATGCCGGATTCGGATGATCAGAGGTTTGCCGTTGATTTGTTCTTCCCTTTTTCCTCTTGTAAATTGATAAAATAAACTATTTGGATCCACAGAGTAGCTGAAACAGAAGAGAATGTGAAATCGAGTTACAAAGATCACAGTTTGAGATCACAGTTGAGCAACGAAGAAGATATCGAAGAAACAGTCAAAAGCAACTGTGATGTAATCTCGTACCCTCTTGTCGAAGGATCTAGTGGTTCTGATTTAACGGTTTCAAGCACCGGGAGCAGTTCCGGAGTCGAAATACCATGGCAACCCGATGTAAAGAGCAACCGGTTTCATAACGGAGTAAAGTGGGAATGGCTTGGAGACTCTATTCTTGAAGCGAGTACAGAGAATTTTACGATGCTAAATTTGGACGAATCATCGGATATTGCAGTAGAGAAGCTGAAAGCTGAGGTTTTGGTTTTATCGCGGCAGATGGAAATGTCCGAATTGGAACTGCAGAATCTTCGAAAACAAATTGTGAAAGAGAGTAAAAAGGGGCAAGAGCTTTACAATGAAGTTGTGTTATTGAAGGAGGAGCGAGATTCGTTGTGTTTAGATTGCGAAAAACTAAAAGTTTCGGAGAGATATGTAGATTTCGTCGAAGTTGGTTTTGAAGCAAATGGATACAAAGAGCTTAGAGAAGAGCTAAATCATGAAAAGGAGCTTAATTCGAATCTTCGTATTCAGCTTCGAAAGACGCAAGAATCGAACTCTGAACTGATTCTTGCTGTTCAAGATCTTGATGAAATGTTGGAACAGAAGAATCGGGATTTAGTGAAGCTTAATAACGGATCATCGGAGAAGAAAATCGATGAAAATTTGCAACGACTGGCTTCGACTAACCGTTTTAATCACGAAAACGAGGACAAAAATGCTGAATTGGAGATTTACAAGAGGGATAAAGAAGAACTTGAAATGCAGATAGAACAGTTAGCACTTGATTACGAAATAACGAAGCAAGAGAATCATGAAATGGTTAATAAAATTCAGCAGATTCGCCTCCGGGAACAGCTAAAAGTTCAATATGAATGTTGTTCTATGCAAGAACTCGAATCCCAGATCGAGAAACTCGAGCAAAAACTGAAAATGGATTCTGTGAAAATAACTGATCTCGAAGCTCATATCAAGATTTTAGAAGATGAATTCAACAAACAGACACTCGTATTCAAAGCTGATCTCGATGATGCAATATGCTCTAAAGTTAAGCAAGAACAGAGGGCGATTATAGCCGAGGAAGCGTTAAAGAAGATACGTTTGTATAATGCGAGTACAGCGGAGCGAATTCAAGAAGAATTTCGAATGCTTTCGGTGCAAATGACATCGAGTTTTGAGGCTAATGAGAAAGTAGCAAAAAAAGCCATAGCAGAAGCTAATGAGCTTCGAATGAAGATAGTGTATTTGGAGGAAATGAACACGAAACTTTCTTTGAAGAACTCCGAATCGGAAAACAAGTTCGAAAAAGAGAAGTTAGCTAAACAAGTGGTTCAGTTGAAAAATGAACTGAAGAAGAAGGAAGACACATTGATCAAAATGGAGAAGAAACTGAAGGATAGCAGTATTCCATCTTCGGAAGCTTCGAAATCAAGCTCTCGTAATCTGAACTATAGAATCAAGGTAAATAAATCTTCTAGTTTTGTTTGATCAAATGCCATTTACTTATTGTGATCATTTAACCATTAGGGTGATGTTAAATCGAAAGAAACAGCACTTGAAACATCAAATAAAGCTCATCTAGAGAAGGAAAAGTATCTTCTCTGCAAAATCAAAGAACCTGAAGAAAATGTCGAAAAGCAAGAACTCCATTGTTTTTCCTTTTCCGGGATTCAGTTATCGAATCTAACCGAAGGCGGTAATGCAGAAACGAACACGGCAAACAGGTAAGGCTTTGTGATCTTCATCAGTTTTGTGAACTCTGTGTAAGTTTAGTTACTGTTGGTTAGCAGTGAGCATGAATCACAGGAAGAAGGTTCGGGTACTGATACGGAATCACGGGACAATGAAATGAAAGTGTTGAAGGAAAAGAGTAAGTTAATGGAAGAAGAATTGAGGGAAATGCAAGAGAGATATTCAGAAATAAGTGTTAAGTTTGCAGAAGTTGAAGGGGAAAGACAAGAGCTTGTGATGAAGGTTCGTAATCTGAAAAATGCACAGAAAGCATGTTAGCAACATTATATTACACGAACACGATGAATGAATAGATAGGTGAATTAAAAGGTGTCATTTGTTTGGGTGATTTTAGTTTCATTTTTCAAGTGCTTTTTTATAGAATAATTTTTGTAAATGGCTTTTATAATATGTTTATTTGTGAGAATCATGGTTTTAAAAAACAGGTCGAACCGGTTCAACCTGCTAGGGATTGAACACGTGTGCGAACAACCTCGATAAATTAAGTAGAACTTTAGAATTAAAACAAAGAGAAAAACAACGACATAAGAAATTAACGTGGAAACTCGAAATGTGAAAACCACGTGATCGGTGGAAATGGCTAAATTTACTATCACTTGAAAAGATTACAACACACACACGAAGAGGAAATTCGTAATACAAGAGTATTGAAGTACGTAAATGAACCTTAAGACATCTATATATAGATGAGGTGATTGAGATAATTAAGGTAACTAACAAATATTTCTAATATTTGATCATATCTTCATATATGATTATCCATTATCAAATCATACATATGCGTCCATATATACTGATTTGATATGATCTTATTTCCTTAATATCTCCTTCCATAACTGCCGATATCTTAGACCAGTGAGCCCCAGCATATCTCAGTTCGGTCCTCGGCCGATTGCCTCCATCTTATATCTTCGGATCACGTGTTTCGGTCCTCCTTGATTGCTTCGGTCCCTTTGTCACCATCGGTATTGCGTACTTCGGTCTTCAACCGATCGATACAAATACCGATCATCCCGTCTTCCATGTGTGCCTCGATCGACCACATTGCCGATCATCATCCAAGTGTGACCGATCGATACCAATACCGATCTCCACACTTAACACAACCGGGAATCGCTCGCCCTCCCGGTTCGACTCAAATCGGTTCGCGTGTTATTTTGTTTATTAACATTATTCTTAATTTTTCTATCAAACCAATTCAAACGTATCCGACCACCCGATCCAACCAGTAAAAGGTATTTTCGATCCGCCCGTTTAACTGGTTTTTAAAACCATGGTGAGAATATATTTTGATTTTATAATTTTAATCAAAATTGAAAACCTATGAAAATAAGTAATAATCAATGATTAATAATTTCAATTTGATTTATTTATTTTTAATTAACCAACGTTTCATCTATTAAAATTTTTGAACATATATTTTTTGTGTTTGACTTCCCAATAGTGTAGAGTAAAACCAACTATAAATAAAATCCATATAGATGGATAATATTGATATGTAGAAGTATTAAAAAAATACTTCAAGCATCCACTTGACTAGATTTCTTTCTTTTCATATCATCATTCTCTTTCTCTATATCATATTTTTGTTTCTCCAAGATTAATTTAATATTTAAATAAATCAATTTTCCTTACGGCACCCACAACGATACCCCGACAGTCCAAGATGGCAAACCTGATGTGATGAGGAGAGAGGGTATCCATCTCTCTCCTCTCACATTCTCATTTTCTTTTTTCAATTTTTTTTATTTTTTTTAAAAAATCAAATTGTATTAAATTTAATAACTAAATAAAAAAAATTTGTATTACGTATCATAATTTGATTTTGTATGTTTTATTTTTCGTTATTTTGGTATTTTAACGATTATGAATAAAAATTTCTCAAGTTATAATGACTTGATAATAATTTATTAAAATAACAAAAATATAAATGTTCAAATAAAGATGTAGTGATGAAAATGAAATCAATTATTTAAATAATAAAATAATATTGAGGAAATAGAATAATGATATGTAGAAAAATAGAGTTTTGAGGAAAGAGAATAAGAAAAATAATGCTGATGTGGAGAGAGAAAGAATTGTCCGAACAGACATAGATGTAGATGCCTTTACATCATTATATTTTTATCCGGACACTTATATTTTAATTAGGTTATTTTTATATTTTATCAATTTATCATCAAACAAATATTTATAAATTGGATTACATTTTATCTACAAACATTGAAATATTACAATTAATACAAGAATTCAAGAACTAACATAATTAATAATATATTTTATATATTTAATAAAAAAATTAAATATAAAATAGTAATAAGGATAATAAAAAAATGACTATAGTATATAAATAATAAAAATATTTATTTTCTTAAACTTTAAGAGAAGAGAGAGTGCGGACACCAACTCTTATCTCTACTTCCACTGGATACATCTTTGTTCGGACCAAGCTCTTAGATTATCTCCAGCGATGGGGGCTCGGTCTGATGAGACGGGGCACCCACATTCTAAAAAAAAATTAATTAATTTTTTTTAAAAAATACATGTTATTGTTTCCATATGAGGATATTACTTTCTTTGAGGAAAGAGAGTTGAAAACTTTATCTCTTCAAAGATTAGATCAATTGTAATTTTTTATGTATTTTTAAGTTTCTATTTATCTATCGGGAGTAAAGAACGCTTTCATTCATTCAAGTTTCTCAACCATAATTTCTTTCATTTTAGATTTATTGTTGAATCAAGATGATCTTTTTCGTAAGGTAAAAATTCTCGGGTTGGAATCAATGTTTATCTAAGTATTTTGACATTAATATTTATCTAGAACATATTTATTTTACTAATAATTAAATTAAGTTACCCACAACAATCTAAATGAACTAAAATTAAAAAATAAATGACATCTCTAAAATAATGTAAATAATTAAAAAAATTAAAAATTAAAATTTTAAGTATCCAAACACTATTGTAGAGATGAAATGAAATTTATTATTTTTAAATATTTATATTAATATTAAAAAAAGAGAAAGATGATGTTTACAGATAAATAAGTTATGTGTATAGATATAAACAAATTTCCAGCGTCCATCGTTAAATAGTCTTAGGACATTCGAGCATCCAAATAGGATTGAACTCACAATGTTATAGAAGGCTTAAAAACAACACACAATACAATATTACTAAACAATAACATGAGGTTGTCGGATAGTATAGAAAAACAAACAATAAATAAGATCCACGTAGATGGATAATCTTGATTTGTGTAGAATTATTAAAAAAATACTTAAAAACAACCCACAATAGAATGAATATTACAATGACACTAATAATCTGGACAACACAGTTGGTCAGCATTTACTGCGTGCTGGGCTCCCACGCAACAGTGACTTCCCACTCTTGAAATTTGAAAAAAACTTTTTACTTTCACATTGCTTTTCGTTGCTGCGGTATAATTGGTAATGCTTGTTTTCTTCTTCTTTATCAAGTCATACTTGAATGTTCTGTTTGTTTTTATGATGCCGAGTTGTCAACTGGGTATGCTTTTTATTCCCCTGAACTTGAGCATTCTACTTTGATTTTGAAATTTTGTGCTTTAGGTTAGTAATTTGTATTGATTTCGGAGGATCTTAGGTTTCGTTACTGGGGTTTCGCATTGTTCAGTTTTCTTTCGCGGAACTGGGGAAGTTTTGTTTTTTGTTGGGGAATTCAGTTCCATTGTTGTAAAATCCTGCATCTACGTTTTTATAATTTGATCTATAATATTTGGTAGGTGAAATTGATTATAGGCTGTCAGATTGCAATGCAGATATTTTGAAAGTATATCTTCAGAGAGCTTGTGAATAAGAGGGGAGTTAGGTTGTGGGGGGGTCCGTCTTCTGTCATTTTCTTTTTAAAAACTTTTGATTCATTTATTGTCATCAAACTGGGGAAAATTCAATGCACTCAAATCACAAACCCACAAATTGTTTTTGTCAAGACAATGAGCAGTTCATGTTTCATATCTTAGCTAAATTCTAGACTTCTAGTCTTGTTCATTTACAATTTATTGTTTTGGTTGCATTGTCAGGATTTCAGTTTGAAGCTCAAAGTTCATGGTACAGTTGAGTGTTTCAATTTTTCTCTTCTTCCGGCATAGATCTATAACCAGTGAGCTCTGCAAATCACAAGATCAACCAATCAAGTAAGCCCTTAAAGAAGAAACAATGCCCTTTCGTTGCAAAGATCTAAATGTGAGAATGTAATCAAGAGATATATGTCAAGTTCGCATTGTTAGTGCTAATTTTGTCCATTTGATTGTGAAAATGTCTGAAACTGAATCATACCCTTGTCGTGTTTTATCGCCATTTCGAGAGGAAAGTTGTGTTGAGGAACTATCTGTTCTTCCAAGGCATACAAAGGTTATTGTTAAAGGAAACAACAGAACAAAGAGTGTTTTAGTTGGTCTACAAGGCGTTGTTAAGAAAGCTGTTGGCTTAAGTGGCTGGCATTGGCTGGTATCTTTTTCCCATCTTCAGACAATGAAATTCCCTCAGTTGTTAGAATTTTATACTAAATTGCTAAATTTGTGATGTAATGAAAGGTATTGAAGAATGGGGTTGAAGTTAAGCTTCAAAGGAATGCTCTTAGTGTACTAGAACCACCAACTGGGAACGAAGAAGATAATGATTCTGATCTTGATGATCATACAAGTGGTTCCGATATCGTTGAGAAGGATCGTCGCAGCTTCTGTATGTCTTTGTTTGCTCTATATTTCATTCAATAAATGTAGACTTAACCTTTCATTGTACAGCTTCAAGCTTACACAATGGCAAAACAAGCAAGCCAAAAATACATAATTCTAGACAATGGCTTTCATCTCGAGCTTCGAGGAAATCCATTAATCGCAATGGCTCAAGGGAATTTCATTCCAAATATCGAACATCTCGAACTGTAAGTTCGTAGTTTTAGAGCTAAAAATGTTCTTGTTTATAAGAACAATGATATTATGATTAATTTGTTTAGTCTGATTATTATAGATGTTCTCCCTGTCTATTGTTGAATTTCTACGTGGAGTGTGCTTGGATATAACGTATAAGAGGGAGGAGACCACGCCGTAAAAGATTTGAACAAGTCATTTACCATGGTTCATATTCCATCTTATAAACCAATCCAAACGACATCCATTTTCTAACGTGGGACAATGTTATATTTCAACAAACCTCCTCAAGTTCAAATACCTAACGAATTTGGACTTGTGAATTGAAATGAATCGGACTTTCCCGATATTGATAATCAGGATTTTGGTCGAACCAGCTCCGATGCCATGTTGAATTTATAGAGTCAGGTCAATTTAGGGGTGTCCTTGGAAATAACGTATAAGAAAAATGAGACCACACCGTAAAAGACTTGAATAAGTCATTTATTATGATCCACATTACATCTTATAAACCATTTCAAACCACATTCATTTTCCAATGTGGGACAATGTCATATTTCAACATCTATTGAATTAATTATAGCATGATGACACCTTATTTGTTATGTTTTCTTGATCGGACAATAAGCTCGTATTTTTATTCGAACAGAGAGTGAATTTAGCAAAGCTTGGGCGTGGATCATTGAGGAGATACTTGCAAGCATTCGATCTTGTACGCCTTTATTTTATTTGATCGTGTTAATTGTTATTCGGTTTCATTCAACTAAAGTATCGAAAAACAGGAAAGTATTTGTCCAAGTCCATCGAAAGATCAATTAGTTAGCACCGTACAACATCATTTTTCATCGCAGGTTTATTCTGTTCTTCACTCTTTCTTCTCTTCATGTGTATTATAAATTGTGAATGTTTTTGGATGCTACAGAAAGTGGATGAGGTTGGAGTGATCATGGAATTTATCAGTGCAGCAAGGAAACTGAGAACAGGCAGCAAAGAGTAAAATTTGAGCAATGGAAACAGAAACAAATTTGTTCTTGTTTTTCTCTTTCCTTTTGGGCATGTAATTTATGTGGTATGATCAAGAACTGAGTTTTTGCCGAGCAACAAACCAAGAGAGGTTTATTTGGTTTGTTTGGAACAACTATTCAAAAATGAGATTCACTAAATTTGTTGTTTAATGGGGTTGTTTAGTTTAGTTTTTCAAAATCACGGTGAGGTGCGGTGATCGTATCGTGCGTTGAGATGATCGGAATTTAGAAAATTGTTTGCAAAAACTATGGTGATCGTACCGTAATTTTAATAAAATATCTATTTTAACTTTTATATTAATATATTTATTATATATGAATATAAGACAAATAAATAGTAAAACACTCATATATTAAGAATAGTGATTTCAATCAAAATGTAATTAATTAAGAAGAATTTTCGGAAGAACAACCGAAAAAAAATCCATACAATCGAATACGTACCTTGCAAGAAGAAACCTAAAAATGTAGAATCACAACTTGGTAAAAATAGTGTAAGATTTGTAAAATAAGAATAAAATTGGTTAGCGTTAGGGTTAGATTTTAAAGTAATTAATTGAACTTTGAAGGGTAATTTTGAAATTTAAGAAATCATGGTGGATTGGCCATACGTATCAAGCCATGGCCACATGACCTCCAAAAACTCATGTCACTGCAACTGACCTAAATGTTTGGTTGTGTAAAATAAAATCACGGTGCGGCCGCCGCACCACGGCGGCCACCGTGAAACCAAACAACCCCAATATTAGAAGAATTTTTTGATTATCCTGAATTTTTTAGAAGAATTGGTAAATTGTGGTGTTGTTATTGATTTAAATAGTACTAATATATTCTTTTAGTTATTGAAAACAATGATAAATTAGTTATTTCTCAAAGAAAAAGACTTGTTTGATTCCAAATGTTTTGTGATTTTGGTAAATTATACTTTAGCATATGTTGTTATTTTGATTATTTTGTAAAAATGATCAATAAGGTTTTGCAAATTTAGTGAATTGGATTTCGAAGCATAAGACTATTTGTAAATAATTGAGGATCAAATTTGATATATAGTAAAGAGTGGTGTTGTAATTGACCCCTAAAATTTATAATAGTGTAAAGACGGTGCCCCTAAAGTTTGTAAATTGCATACGAAACCCCCGAAGTTGATATAATGTGCGCGGTTGGCCCCTAAACTTTAAATGTTGTAAATATCGTATCCTCAAAGTTTAAGAATTGCGTGGTTAGCCTCTGAACTTCCAAAACCGTTTATATTTGACCCTTATACTCGTTGATATTTTAAACGTTCCCAAAGTTTATATTTGATTTATTAACCTTAAAAAGATGTTACGACTATATATCCAAACTTTGAAAATTTTAAAAATAACACATAAATTATCAAAACTACTTATACGAAAAAAGGCAAAAATCGTTACTATTCACCCGAGGGTCATTTTTGAGTGTTTTGAAACTTTGAGGGTTTCTCTCGCAATTTATAAACTTTAGGGGCATCACATTTATACTATTTTAAACATTAGGGGCGAATTACGCAATTTTCTCATATATTAAACGTTGATAACCAGTTTTGCTAAAATTTATAAAATATGAGACTAGTTTTGTCTTTAATAAACTTTGAAAATTAGATTTATCAAAATTAAGAAAGATTTGATAAATATAATTGTCAAATCATACAAATTTTGATACATTAATCCATCATTTCTCAAATTACTTTGTTGTCACATATGTGTGAAATTGTTAGTTTATAACGATGAAATATTGTAATTTTGTTTTTATTTTATATAAGATAAAAAAATAAGATTTGATTAATTGATGAAACACATAATATTATCGAAAATACCGTACAAGTAAAAATGTGGTGACACGTGGCAGCTAGAAAATTCACTATGAACGTGACATTAGTTGGAATTGTTGAATGTGACATTAGTTGCCAACCATTATTGTCTAGTTTTCCTTTATGGGATAAAAATTGTGGTTAAAGTAATCTTTTTATATGGATCCAAAATTATGCATTGGTTTATAATTAAGTATTTAAAATTTTAAATAAAATTATATTGAATTATTTTTTAGGATGAGATCACAAAAATCTCAGAATCGATACTATATGGTAATACAAAAAATTAGATATTACTCAATATTTGACATACCGATATATATGAAAACATGGTTAAATTTGTTGTTTTCATATGTGTTACCAAATCATATAGTTTTCAATAAAAACTAGATGGTATATGAATTTAATTTAATGTTTGACATATTTAATAGATATTCTTTTATAATTAGTGTGTTTGGTAGATAAATTTGACATTATATGGTTTTTTAATCAAATTTTTGATAAAATCATTTGTAAAAATTCATAAAACACCCTTTAGGCTATAACTTGTACACTAAATTTCAAAAAAAGAACACCAAAGCCAATCGAACTTAAAATTTCGATTTTAAAACACCGCTTTTGAGAATAACAAATTGAGGTGGATGATGATTAAGATGAATTATACCTTAATTATTATAAGACATTATATAATTATTCAACAAATGAATTATTTAAGTGTTTTGCGTTTAATAAACTTACAAAATATTAAGTAAAGAGAAAGTCTCTTCCTGTACCCAATTAAGTACAACATATTATTATCTATAAATAAGTATATAATATTTATGTAAGTTAAAAAGTTACCATACATAAATTTTATACTTGCTAAAATATTACCCTATGTTAATTAAATCATGTCTATGCTGAATTTGTTGACAATATAGCATGTTTCATAATCTTAAATAATTTATTCAAGCTGAATTTGTTGACAATATATCATGCAATGATATTGGTCCATAGGACCTCCAAGAGACACTTGCCCGTTCGGGTGGGAGACAAGTAAGTGCTTACGCAAGAACGTAGAAATACGAGAAACGAAGAATAACTAATTAAAAGTTTATTAGGATGAAACTTAAATGAATGAAAATTA
The DNA here is from genome assembly GCA_009725065.1 of Utricularia reniformis. NCBI lineage: Eukaryota > Viridiplantae > Streptophyta > Magnoliopsida > Lamiales > Lentibulariaceae > Utricularia > Utricularia reniformis. Next base: position 628,392 of record RWGZ01001802.1, on the reverse strand, counting down.
AAAAATTAATTATTATAGATATAATCGTATTAATTTAAAATGTGTAAAACATTATATAAAAAAAATGTTTCCGATTTCTATATCAAAACAATATTTTCCCACCTTCAGGTTTAAAAAAATTGTTATAAACAATTGTATAAAATGTTCATTAAATTTTTATTAGTTAATTATCAATTTCATGAAATAATTATTCACAATGAAAACTAGTGTCGATTAACCAAATGATTAACACCTTACTGCAAACAAGCCCATGTACAAAAACTCTCATTTTTTGCCATTACCACAACTAGGACTCTTCTTCGATCCGAACGAATCGAACGCGATGTGTTCATGTTCGTTCATATTTTATTCGAACGTGAAAATATGTTCGAACATTGTTCAAATTATTAATTGCATGTTCATGTTCGTTCGGATAGCTTGTTCGAACATTGTTCGTACTATTTGTGTGAAATTCATCCAAATGGTTCATGTTCTAACTCATCCCAATTTTCTATAGAAATTAGTTCATCATAAAAAACAATAATTTTATCCAAATGATTCACTGACATTCATATTATTCCATATTTGACATTTTGAGAGTTTTGTAAAATATCAAATGTTTTCTTTTTTCAGTCATTTGAATCTAACGAGAAGTTGAGAAGTGATTCACAGCCACCGTTAGAGTCAATGAGTGAAAATTATAGTTTTGTTAATTTAAATACTATAATAATATATTATAATAAAAATTAATTTAAATAATATATTTGTTCACGAACGTTCAGATTTGTTCGCGAAAATATTCATGTTCGTTCAAATTATAAACGAACAAAAAATAATGTTCGAACAATGTTCATATTTTTATTCGAACGAGCAAACACGATTACATACGAGCAGAATATATATTGTTCATGAGCTGTTCGGATCGTGTAACCGCCCTAGCCAGAATCTCTTGCATTCTCATATATCAAAAATAAATATTCTGAATATTTAATTATATTTTAACAATAATTCTATAAATTTTACATGAATTTATATTTAGTTATTTGATTTCAGCAAAAGATGTTGCTGGACATTTGAAAAATGCTTTATGGAAATGAGGTATTTTATATTTTTATTTAAAAATAGGAATAATAATTAATAAAAGATTCACCAACTCTTTGTTGGGCTCAGTAACATTTTTTTTGTTGGATTAGGTAGTTGGTGACTAGCACCTTATTGGAGGGGGCCCAATTTGAAAAATCTTCTAGAAACCCCTTCACTTCCTCCACCCAACTTTTCTTTTATTTGTTTTTATTTTTAATTTATTTCACTAATTAGCCAGGCTATCCAAAATCTAGATAATTCACACTAATATATTAATAGTAAAACCTGACTGGTTTTGTTGTGGTTTATCAAAATGGAATATTATAATTTATAACACTAATTAATTTGATTTAATTACTTCTATTATGGAATGAAATACATCAACATTATGTTAAAATAGAAGATATATATTAAAATTTGTTGATTATTGCATAAAGTATAAGTTTACAACTATAAATATTTTTAAAGTTTATTCTACTAGAGTATTTAAAATTATTAAAACGAGTGACACGGTCAATTCCATCACTTCATCAAAAAGAGTTACTTTCCGATCTAATATCGTTTACACGAAGAATTAACAAGTAGATTGACTACATAACAACTTCTTTAGAGCACATAAGTCATTTCACTAACGAATAACAAATCAAATTAATAATGAAATCAAAACAATGTCTTTTTGTGTTAAGTTTCGGAGCGAATCGGTGAGTCAGACTTGGTCCAACACGGGTGAGTGCATAAATTAGAGTGTGGGTGTCGCATAATGGTATTGTTTGGAACCATGATGCACCGCACAGTATAGTCACCTGATCGTGGTTCTATTATGTATTAACCAAACATCAATAATAAGCCATGTTTTTATACCATCCGATATATCGGCGGTACGCCAAAAACTGAGCAACACCGGTATTTTTACCGGTACCGCCTAGTACCCGGTATCCGGGTCGCCTCGGAAAAAATAAAATAAAAAAATTTACCGGCCACCAACCATACCAATCGTATCAGTCCGAATCGGTACGAAATTCTGGACCGATATGAAGACATTGATAATAAGTATGTTCTTAGGGACGCAAAAAACATCATTGAGTTCTCAATTGCTTTAACCCAGTGGCCGACTCAACGCACCTTTAAAATATCAATTTTACCCTTAGTAAATTAGAGTTTAAATGTTTTGTTTTTGAAATTTTGATTCAATAATTTCTTATATTCTATCAGTTACATATTCAAACTATAGAAAATATATAATAATTTAAAAATATAGTTTTTGAATAACGAATTTATCATAAAATAATATAAAATATAATTTTTAAGTGATATAAAATTAATTAAAAGTAATGGTAAAATTAAGAAATCACGATCACTGCACCGTTATATCAAAGACAATTTTTTTAAATCACGATAATTTATATCACATTCACCTCAAATTTAATTTACCTCACCGCTATTTCTCAAACGTTGTACCAAATATAATATGTCTTGAGACCCACAAATTAATAGTATCTCGTCACAATATACAAGACCCGCAATAAAACATTATTTGGGTTGTTAAATCACATTATTGTTGCGTACAAAGCTTATGTACATAATTAACTCTACTATAAAGATTCATTTATGAAAATTACATTCCAACATACGTCTCGCATGATGTAAAACTCAAATGATAATTTTGAAAAAACAAATAAATTCTAATTTCACACCCTAATAAATAAAATTGAAAATCTATAATATTTGGCATCTTAACAAAATTATATTTGACTTGATCAACAACATTGTCAAAATGGAGATTCGGGCGGTGAGCTAACTACATCAACTTGTTAAATTTCAAGCTTCCATTCAAGAAATATGTCTACTTTTCCAGGATTCCATCTCAGATTTTCGGAGGCTGTCAGAGCATAGCGAAGGATCTTTCGACTCTTCTCTCAACATGATCTCTCGTAGACGAAAGGAAACACTTCGAACGACTAATGCTTATTTCTTTTGGGTCACGAGGGAGCAAGGGTCATTCGATTGGTTCAAGGGTGTCATGAACGAAGTTGCTGAACTTGATCAAAGGGTAATAAGCTTATCCCTAACTCGGATCCCACTACATAATACACTAACACCATGAAGCTATCAATTCTTAGGGAGTTATAGAGATGCACAATTACTTAACTAGTGTTTATGAAGAAGGGGACGCTCGTTCGATGCTCGTAACCATGGTTCAGGCACTCAACCACGCCAAAAACGGGGTCGATATAGTATCCGGCACAAGGGTAGCTTCTACAGCCTCCTAACCATTTCATTCTGAAAGTTGTAACTATCTCTATGATCCTGCAGGTCAGAACACATTTTGGAAAGCCAAACTGGAAAAAAGTGATGTCGAAAATCGGAACCAAACACGCCAACGCAAGAATAGGTGAGTTCTCTTGACAAAACTAGTCGTCGAGGCTTTAAACGTGATCACTGGTTTAAATTGGATCAGGAGTTTTCTACTGTGGAGTACCAATGCTAGCAAAAGAACTTGGCAATTACTGCTATGAATATAACCAAAAAGGCTCAACCAAATTTGAGTTTCACAAGGAGTGTTTCTAAATAAACCCAATTCTTCCAATCTCACAGAGTAATAAGTCGTTCATTATAGAGAAAATCACACATTGTATATATATAAATTTGATTATTCATGAAGATTATTTTCATACTTAATAAACAAGAAGTTGTTCTAGTCAATGTTGTCATACCGAACTGGAATTTCTTACCGGTCCGGACCGGTATGAACGATACGACCTACATACTGGCCGGTACAAAAATTTATTTTATTTATTATTTAAAAAATTAATATTTAATTAATTTTTTAAGGTCTAATCCGGAAAAACCCAGAAATCGACCGTAATACCCGGTTCCGGGTGGTACCAAAAAAAATACCGGCCCGAAATTGGACGTACCGGTATGAAAACATTTGTTCTAATTAATGTTCTCAAATACGAAATCTTCATTAAATTAATGAATTATTTCTAGACATGATACTCTAAAATACGAATCGTTCATTGACCTAAATATTCGTCGTATCATCAAACTATTATCGAACCACTATTAACCTTCATAAATCAATGAGGAATTTATGATAAAAATTTTAAAATATTTTATAGATATTTATAAGTACTGTTTTGTTTAATTCATATCAATTCTTCATACTAATTAATGTACAAACATTTAGATCCTAAAAATAAATTAATAATACATTGGGTTAAACTTAAATTTTAGACTAATTATTCTTAGTTAATTACTGAATTTTCAAACATTGTGAAAAACAAAGCAACTTTAGAAAGCATACATACATACCAGTGTGTCTTCAGGCGCAGCCATCCCATTCAAGGTAGAATTCCTCTAGGAACTCTTCCATGAACTTGTGCCGTTTTTCTGCTCTTCGACGACCAGCCTGTCATTTTTACCCAATTTTCATAAGCCATTTTAGATACGAGAAGCGCAAGAAAGAGAATAAACCTCGGTTTTCATCAAATCTTTCAGCTTGAGAAGCTTTTCATGGAAATGGTTCATCATTGTCTGCTCATTTTTGTTGATGTAGCTTTCTTTAGATAAGTGGGATCGAGGCTTAATGTTCGGATCATAAAGTGCATGATTCCTGCTTCCTCCGTAAGTAAAACAACGTGCGATTCCTTAAATCGTAGAACACAAATGAGGAACGGAACACATGATCATGAACTAGAGTTTAAAGTTATGATTTACCTATAGCACCAATAGCATCAAGGCGATCAGCGTCTTGTACCACTCCGAATTCAGGATGTTGAATCCTCGTAACACACCCTTCAACCTCATCTTTAAAACCTGAAAATTACAAAGTCTGATTGAAAATGCGATAAGCCAAGTCAACAAATTAACACTAGAGAAGGGAGAATTATACCCATTCCTTTTATGATACTCAATATCCTAATCTTTGCATTTTCATCCACTCCTTCCTTTACAAGAAACTCTTCAACAATTTCGGTTTCGGGCGAAACTCTAGATATTTTCATATTCGAAAGGAGAAATAAATCAAGCCATCATGAAAGGTTTTGTAGATAAGAAGATAACCTACCTCACATACTTGTAATCCTCTGTGAGTAAACATCATTTTTTTATCGAAAACCAATTGCCGGAGATACAACCGGGAGGATCCAAGGTGCAAAACATTATAATATGTACTTTCATAAAGATAACAATGAACATGAAATGAAATAAATTCATAATTTTTAAAGTTCTAGATGTTGTTGAGTATCTGTAGAACTTAAAGGAAAGTGTAGCATTACCTATATCATGTAGAAGTGCAGCTAACTCCACCTGAAGATCACAAAGATGAAAGACATATAGAATCAAATCAAACGAAACAACGAATGTGTAACAAAATTCACGGTCTAGTGACTTGTGAGTGTTGAAACAAAAGGATAACACATTGGAAAATACATAAAAATCCGATGTCTAGTGTAGTCTCACACACCTATATGTTGGGCTGAAACTACATTCTCCTACGAATTTCTATATAGTAGCGGAGCAAATGGATGCCGAAACAAAAAAAACATTGGTTATGAGCTGTATAAAAACAGTGGTAACGGAAGCAACTCCACTACGACTTGTGATGAGTGCCGAAACATAGAGATAAATATGGCACATTGGAAAAATGCATTAAAAAATCAATATATAAGATTTTACATTGTTTTTTCAAGTTCTTTGTGTAGTCTATAACTCTTATACATTGTGTTTGAACTACACTATCCTATGAATTTCGATAATGAGTGTTCGTATATTCGAGTTCAAAGTAAAACGAAACCGTATGTAAAAGACTAAACTAAGAGTGTTATAACTAATGGGACAATCATTCTCAACAGTACAAAATCTATGAAACAGAGACGATTTCAACAGTTCAAAGACAAGATATGCCCATTTTCTGAAAAAAGAAGCAGTTTTCTTCTGAACGCTATTTTCAGTCATCAATTCAGAAAATTACTAAAATTGAAAGGTTGAAAATGAAGGGGAAACCGGATAGAGCATACGACGAGCATGAAATCAGGAGAATCTGAGAAACCCTCTTCATGAGCTAGAGACAGCGCGAGATCCCGAACCCTGAATGCGTGTGCGGCGTCATGGGATGCATCATTTGGTTTCATAGAGGACTCCACTAATTTCTCTGCTTTTGAGATTATCTCACTCTTCCCCATTGCATTCGCCTTCTTCAGCGCACCGAAACGAAAACTGTTTTACGGTATATATAAAAATAATAGGAATTATATAAATAAGTAATGATATTATAAAAATGATATTTAAATTTATCAATATCTTATTTTTATCTCTCATATTAATACCCATTAGATGATTAACTCTTAATATTCATAAAAAATATAAATAATATTTTTATAGTTTGAAAAAATATATAAAATTGATCATTGGTTCGAGAATGGTGAATAACAATATAAAATATTAACGGTATCGTTAGAGGGTTAATGATGAACGATATTAGTAACTTGAAGTATCTTACATGCATTTAGTTAAAATTAGATAACTACAAATGAATATGTTTGCTCAAATAGTATATCGTAATTGTAATTTCGTAATTTAGAGAACATATTATTGACCCATAATTTGGAGGTCATAGGCAAATGTATCCATAAAAATAATCCAAAAATATAAAAAGATTTGATAATACGGATTTTAGTTCAAAGTTATTAAATTTATTATTATGACATAATAATAGTATTATTATGTCATAATTATTAATTTTTTATTTCTAATCAAAATTAAGAAATAACACTTTTAATATATACAAGTAATGAGAATGCGGACAGAATTCAAGGAAGTCAATCACTCCAATTTCTTTATATACGGATAATATATCCAACATATATTTAATTTTTAATGTCATACATTTTATTTTAATTTTATTTAATTATTTGAAATATTTAATTGAGACATAGATATTATCGATTCATAGTTAATTACCAACTTGTTCATGTGCTCGTATATATTTTAGATCAATATAAAAACAATGCTATTTAATCATTTTAGATTTTGAAAATATTCAATTGCAACTTTTATATGGCAATAGATAAATAAATGAAGTATTTAAAATCGGTATTGTTAAATTAATCAAGAAATTATATATTAATAATAAGATAAAATTGCTAAAATAAAATCTAAAAAAATAATTAGATATAATATATACATTATAATTAACTAAAATTTAAAATACTAAATTATAATAATAATTTAAATTTAAAATACATGAATATAAAAAAATTCGAAGAATTAAAAATAATATTTATCAAGTAAAAATGCAAATAAAGATAAAATTGATGACTAAAATTAAATTATGCATTAATATAAACATTTTGATATGAATATGAAAACATGGGCAGTCGTCTGAGATTCCGACTGCAGATGGATAATCAACTCCGGCGGATCTGCACCGGAACAAACTTGAACCACTGCGTCTGAGGATTTTCAGAACACGTCGGAAAATCCGTAAGATTCTTACTGTCTAGACAAAGGCATTTCTTCATTACGAGTCCCGATTTAAAGCCACTTCCCTCTAGGCACAAATACCCGCCGCTCCCATCGCCGGCGGCTAAATGAAGCTCACTGCTCGACGCCTTCTTCCATTTCGTCTGACATTTATTCGTAATCCCTACGGGGCCGCTGTCTTCTGCCGCCGACAAGCACATTCCGGTACCCACCGCCGTGATTTCACCGCCGTTCTGGTGTTGCTCCCATAAACTCCCCGTTCTGCAGTCGCCGAGAAAGATTCCGATTCTTCCCACAACTACGCACAGTCCAGTTAGAGGGTGAAACATTCTGTATTTCGTCATCGTCTTCTTCACCGGCCCTGAAAATTAAATATTCTCCATGATTAGATATCGATAATCATATCTAGAACTGAATGTAAATATTCAGACCTTGATTCAGCTGTCGAATCATTTGAAGTCTGTTTAAAAACGTCTGGTTTCTGGGTTTATCCCAGTTGAAATCCATAACGCCGTAGGTTTCTTCATTGTTTGTTTTATTCTGCCGGAAAATATAACTTCCTTGAAAAGTCCACAAAGCCCAATCTAGATCCAACTCCGCCACCGTCGCTAATAAACAACTGAAATACCTGTTGTCTGATTCTTTTAACCCACGTTGATCGATGCCGAATTCACTGAGGAATATCGGAAAAGGGTTTTTGCCGGCGGCGAGGAACAATAATTTATTGTAGCCTAAACTGGTCACATTAGCGCAGAGGGCGTTTGTCTGTTGAATCCATTCTTCTGCTGGATGATTGAATGAATACCAATGCGATTCGTAGACTAGTTTCTTGTTCAGATTCCCGACCTTCAAAGGATTAGATTTAAGAAAACTGAGGTCTGTATCGAACGAGAGCCCGGAGACGATGACCAGAAATTCAGGGGATTCACGGTGGACGGCGGTGGCGCCCTCCGTCATAAATGTGTACCAGTCCGGCGAGTTCTGAGTAAGCCCTCGTAACTCATTTCTCAAGCTCATTCCAATCACCTACAAAAACCAAATTCATGAAGCTAACTTTCGAAAATTAGAGATTGAATTTTGGAACAGCTAGTTGACTCACCGCCGGGTGGTTCTTGTACCTACGCGCCACCGTAATTAGGCCTTTAACCCATTCATCTGGGTCGAAATTAACGTCGCCGAAGAAGCCATTACCGTCTTTGTCACTACAACACCACTCCGGGCGGCTAACGTGATTATCAATAACCACCATGATTCCACCGCCGCCGAGCTCATCGACCACCGCCTTATGAGCATCAACAACCGTCAAATTCAAAAACTGTGGATTATTCTTCACTAAACCCGCCTTGGCCTCAGACAACGATAACTTATCTAAGCTTTCACCGATAGTCAGATTACCGTACTCCGGCCGTGTGAACATAAACGTCGGCCATGTAAATCGAACACAATTAAACCCAGTTAACCGAATCATTCTAACAATATAAGCCACTGGTTTCTTCTCCAACCCCTCCGCCACCATCGGCTCATTATGCGAAACCCAGTTTATGCAAGTAAGCTTCACGCGCAGCCCTTGTTGATTAACGATCCACCGGAAATTAGTCGATAACTCGAAGGATTTGCAGAATGCAAAGAAATTGAGAAGGAGAAAAACCCAGAAAACCTTGGCTGCCATTGTTGCAGAACTCAGAATAGAATTAACTCTGTAAAGTTTGGATTAAATAAGAAAAACCAGTCTATATCCCCGTTCAAGATTCCCTTAAATTACTGTAAATCTTCGGCGTTCAGTTTTTATTGAACAATATTCGGCGCTCAGTTAGACGATAAAATTTATCTGCGGATTTTATTATGAATATTGAAGAACAAGTCCTTTTTCTTGAAAATTCATATTTAACAATAATACTATTTTGGGCTTAATTATAGAATGAATAGATTTAAATTATTTAATTATTATATATAATAATTTGTAGTATCTAGATACAAATATACGTTTTGTGATAATAAATATCAAATTATATTCTATTAAAAAAAGAGTTATGTTATATTACCACAAATTGTTATACCTTATTGGTTCATTTTAATCCATTGCGTGAGCCTATGTGTAATTATTTGTTTGGATGACGTCTTTTCAATATCAAATTGTTGTAAGTGATGAATTTGTTGGAATGTATTTATTATTATTAATATAAATATTTTTAGAGCAATAAAATGAGTTCAAATAAAAAATTTGAACGAATATGAACATATTCAGTAATACTTGACTTAGAGTATTTTCATATTATTTCTAAACGTACACTAATAACATATCCGAGCATCAACTCGAATACCAAAAAAATGACGAATCCGAAATAAACTAAGATTAATATAAACATGAACAATCCTATGTATGAGCCTAGTGTATACCTATTGTATGGATGACAATTTTTCAACAAAAGATTATTACATTTTTAAGAAAGATTTTATTTTCTTTTGTTTCTATCCAATGTTTTGAGGCATGAAAAATTACATTAGATTAAATTAAAATTAGGTTCGTGTAAAGCGATCCCCTTGGAATATTACGTGGTCATACATTACATTACGAGTTATTGTGTTTGTTTGTTTTATTTTTATAAAACTTGAATATTATGAGATATGATGAACTACAATGATTGTGAAATTATAAATATATTTGGTAAATTATGGTATCTTGATATTGATTATGTAAAAATACTTATATATATATATAATGAGACACACACATTTGATCTACATAATTTTATGGTTTGAGCAATTTTGGTACTCAAAATTTTATGATTATGTCAATTTTAATCTCAAAGAATGCAGATGTCAAAATTTGTCATCATATTTTCTAAGTTCAGATAATATCAATCTCCAACATTTAGTTTGTATGATATATTTGATTTCTAAAATTTTCAATTTTGACAAATGATGTTCTCCACCAAAATCAAATTTTGATGACCGATTTTACCAAAACTTTAAAATCCGTGAACTAAATATCTCATTACCAATTATGTAAATCAATTTTGCAGAAAACTGAAAAGTTTGGATAGTGAAGGCATCATCTACTCCTCTTTAAAATATAATAAACATAATCATATAATTATTTTTTAAATCACGATGATACAACATATTATTACTTATGAAATCGTGATTTTATAGCGATGAACGCAACACAATATTACTTTTGTTTTTAGTTGAGTTAAAAAATCAAGATTTGAATAAATTATCGCTATTCTAATCCCAAAGAAAAAACAAACTCATTACTTTGTTCAACATGTATGGAATGGTTCGATACCACAGTTGAATTCTTAAAAACGTCAACTATTATATAATAAATTATGTTTTATAAAAACGTTAATTTTGTAAAAACACGATAATGTTTGAAAGGGACCACCTGATCGGGGTACAAGGAAATGAGTCTCACCCAAGATTTGATTATGCCCAAAATGAAGAGGATTGAGACGAGACAACATTTTGCACACAATCAGCCAAGTGTTGAAGCGATCCTCTATAGTTAATTAGCCACGGATGTTGTTTTGGATAGAATCGAGCCCCGTTACTTGAACGGTCCTAAAGTATTCAATAGGTCACATGAGTTTTAAGCAAATGGCTAAATGTTAATGCAAGTTCACGTCATGAGGTAATTCTCTATTTTGGTGGATGTATAAGGAATAATGACGATATAAGGAAACGAAAAAAGATGATCTAGACCTTACGATATTCTATAAATATTTGCCATGAACTTTGATTGAGACTTGATCTTCGACTTCAACTTCAAGCACTTGATTTTTGACTAATTCAATCCTTCCTTTGGTCATTTTTGTTCTCTTACTACTAGTTTGTCTTCGTTATTCTTATGTAATCTCGAATATTTGGTAGTGCATTGGTTGAATGATTTTCTCATCAACAGCGTGGTTTTTTCTCATTTCTTTGGGAATTTACATATAAAATCATATGTGTTTCATCTCATTATGGGCATAAGTTATTTCCACTATACCAACAAATTTTTAATTGATAATTTGGTTAGAATCTTTTAATTATGGGTACCTATAAAAAATATTACAATATTATGTTTTAAAATTTTAAATATTTTTAAAAAAATTCAATTTTAAAATTTCATAACAATATTTTGGACTAAAGAGTACATTGTATAACGTGGCGTGACTTCAACAACTGTGTTGACACGTGTTGTTTTAGGAGTAAATGTGCGGTGCTGCGTCGTGCTCCCCAGGCATATCAGAAAATGGGCGATCAATTTTACAAGTTTAAATGAAAACAGAAAAGTTATGACATTTTATTTTATTCACTTTTGTCTAATTAGATTAAATATGATAATTAAATTAGTATATTGATAATTTGATATACTATAATTATAATTTTCTTTAAAATTAATTTTTTAAAACTATTTGACAGTAGCCTAAAGATTAAAGAAGGACCAATGAACCCCACAAGTCAAGTGTAGCCTAGAAAAGGAGCTTTTGGGGTCACAGTTTCAGACTTGCCGACTAAAAAGTAAAATGCCCAACTCCCAACCTCTAATTTCTAACATTAAATTCCGCATTTTATATATTAATATATACCAATTTTATTTATACTTTTAGATGACCAATTCAATATTTTTATAATGATTTTAATAAGTTTATGCATTACACTACACTCATTATTGTTAAAACGCCTTAAAAATCATAATTATAATATTCATCAAATATATTTTAACAATTCAAATAGATAACCTGACCAATGGAAACATTCTATGAACCCAACAGAAACATTTATAATATATTTTTTCAAATTTAAATTTTTTAATTTCTTTTATAATTTATTTTAATTAATGTATTTATAAATCTACTTTATTAATATTAATAAATATATAAGTAATAACAATATAATTAAAACAATAAATATTATTGCAAAAACTTTAAAAAATAAGTATAAATTATTATTATATAAAATCGAAAAGAAATACGATTAACAACAAAATTTGATAAAATAAAAAAGCATGTAGTACTTTATTAATCATTCAAATAAGTTAAATATTTATTTTTGTATTTATTTATAGAAATACCATTGAAATATATACAATTAAATTTATTTGTAATGATTTGGATGAAAAAAATAATGTGGATAAGAGATAAATGATACCGTAGAAATAATAATAATAATTTGTAAGAAGATAAATTTGATGTTGATGTATATGCTCATCACAAATTAAGATGGTCTTCGACTACACACAATGATCTAGTGAAATCATATTTATTGAATACTCAATATATGAAACAATGATTTGAATGATATGTTTATACTGGTTCAAAATTTCATTAAATTACAAATATAGTATATTCGTCGATTCCAAATTTCTTTTTTTAGAAAAATAATATTTATCCCAAATAAACCCGAACCCAAAAGTATAACCTAATAATGGCGATATTTTAGGTACACTAGTATAAAATGTTAGGTTTTAATGCATTTAGGGGGGAAAATATAATATGGGTAAATTAGGTGTTTGTTTTGCAATTTTGTCGTTTTATTCAAGTCAACAAAAAGGTAACACGTGAACCGTGCACGTGGCTGGCCTTATGAGACCCAATTATTCATTAGGATTCCGATTCTTGATTCTTCACGGGACTGGGGGAAATAAATATGACACGTCACGCGAGGACTTGAAGACAGTGACATCTCGAAAACAACACACTTTTCACTGACCTTCCCCAGACCTCATGGCGTGAAATATGAAGTTATTAATAAAATAACACAATTGCAACCTAGTGTTTTTATATAATTTAAAAGGTTTATTATTATTATTATTATTATTATTATTATTATTACATAATAAAAATCATAAGATTTTTTCTTCCACTAATCCTTATTTTTCCTAATTTTATTGGATGAATATGGATGTCTCAAGTTTCACTTATAAATAAAGGGAAGATTTTATCTTTTTTCACACTTTTGATTTTAAGTTCATCGATAATTGTTATTATTCTTGAGATATAAAATATGATGCTTGTGTATAACATCGATTTCACTAAAATTGTTATTAAGTTCAACATTATTATAGCATACCATAAGCGATACACATTTAGATTTGAGTTGGAATATCAAATATCTTTAATCTTTAATATCTTTACATATTTTTTTCATATTTACTGCCTTTAATATTAACTTTTGTTTATTTCTGTGAAATTTTGATTCGGAAACATGGTTAACCCGTATACAACATATCGATTCCCTGATACCCATTTTTCTAGCTTCCAGCAACCACATTAAGAACAAGTAACACAATGGTTAGAACATTGACCATGGTTAATGAAGCAGGTCAAATCCAATGCTAATGAATTTATTTAGTTCAATTTTTTAAAATTAAGTTGTAATGAGATATGATGATCTTCAATTTTTAAATATGTTTGGTAAAATTATTGTACTACAATTGTGATTTATGTAAAAATATTAATATATTATTATAAATAAAAATAAATTAATCATTTCTTAAATCATCATAATATTACAATTGATTTTAACAACTCTAATGAAATCATTATCTTCAATGATGAACAAATTGAATTTGTTTTTTGTTTTGTATGTATTAACAAAAATTACCACTTGAACACATCACACCTCACATAAATTACAAGCTTTTCCCAAAATCCACTCCTCGAAAAAAACGTCAAGCAACAAGGCGTAAGTACATAAACTAGGCTTCGAATCCATCTCTAACAATTTGCCAATAAACATTCTACAATTTCTATCTTGCACTCTCGTATTAATTGAAATAGCAATTTAGCATCCCATGCAACAAATCAGAAACTTATTTCACGTCTCTCAGCAAAGAACTTGCCTGTGATGCATTGTTCCGGGAGCAAGGCGAGCCACACTCCGGTGTCAGCACCTTCTTCGGGACTTGTATGACCAGCCCAACCAGTCATGCCGGTCTTGACCCAACCGGGACAAAAGCAATTCACGTGAATACGTCGATCCGATAGTATTTTTGCCATCATTCTTGTGTAACAGTTAAGTGCTAGCTTTGATAATGAGTAGTCTGTGAAAACTTGAGGCCAACCACCTTCTTTCCAACTTCCATTCCTTACTTGCTCCATGAAAATGTTCACTGTTTCGTCGATAAGTTCCTCCGAGAGCACTTCATCGTCTTCCAGCTTCTTTCTTAGATCCACATTTCCTATTCTCTGCATGAAGCATTGTCAAAAACTTCTGTAGTCAAGTCGTATAGGAGAACTGTTAAATTTCTAGAGTCATGTCAATTTATGTGGGGAATGTACACGGATACACCGTAAAAAACTTGAACAAGTTATGTACTATGGTCCAGATTCTCTCTTATAAACTAATTCAATTCACATCTAAATTCCGATGTGGGACAATTCCTTCATATTCAACAAGAACAACGCACTTACGTTTCTGCGGCCGTTTAATCTTCCCAGCCGTGAACTTACGTTAATAATACGAGCACATGAAGGATTCATGAGAGGGACCATTGATTTCATCATGTTTTTGGTACCAAAATAGTTGGTGGCAAAAACTTTATCAGCAAATTCTACGGAATTATCGGATCCTGTGTTGAAATTCACTCCTGCATTGTTCACCTATGAATAACTTATTGCATCACAAAAACATGAAAATCCAAGGCACAAATATAGAAAAATTTACGAACCAGAATGTTTAAGCCACCATATGTATTTTGCACCCATCTTGCAAATACATCAATTGAAAGTTGTTCACTGATATCGAGCTGATGGAAAACAACATTGAGACCTTTTTCTTGCAAGATCCTGACTGCATCTTGCCCAGCAACAATTTGCCGTGAAGTGAGAATTACGGTTAACCCGTACGAAGCAAGTTGGGAAACAATTTCGAATCCAATTCCTCTGTTTGCACCAGTCACTGCTGCAACAGTTTTCGAGCTCCACCATCTAAAACGTTACACTCTATTTAGATAACATAAAATGACAAAAAATAACACTAAGCATGAAAGAACAGAGTTTTCAAACTTTAGAAGCTGATTTTTTTTGTGGATGCTCTGTGAATAACAAAAGAAGACAGTAGAAGTAGAACTAGGGATACCTAAAAATCAATCTGATTTAAATCCAGAACGATTCTAAGCGACCTTGTCTCTCCCTTCTATTTCTATGAAGGTCGATATGGTATCACCACATAAAAAAAATATCTTATCATCAAAATACAAATGATCCACATAAAGAATAGCTCAAAAAAGAACATTTATTTTCTGCGATTCCATGCCAAGGCATTACAACCAAATATTCCAATCAAGTAACATAGACCCAAAAAGTACAGATTCAGAAACTCAGTTTACATTGCCCAGACTCAAAACTCGTCAACTGAATCCCTTAAGAGGAGCACTTCTTGTGCCTAACTATTGAAATGAAAAAGAATAATTAGAAAAAATATCTTACACTGCGAAAAAGCACCACAGTCATGCAATACTTAGCTTATAAAGAAGTGTTTCAATATGTGATCCACTACCCTGAAACGTTTTAATCGACTCTCTATAAATTTTATACTCTTAACTATTTCATCATTTCGAGCTCCTCTAATGTTTCATTTGCTAATCTGTGAAATATATTCGAACGAAGTGATTCCATAATGATGTTGGCTCACTCAAACAAGTCACACAGATTGATACCATCTGAAATCTAACATGCCCAAAATCAGTAACAACAATGAAGTACACTCGTAGCCCCAGAATGCCTCAATAGATATATAAAATTTACTAATTCTAAGCTTCCTACACACAATTGTAGTTAGAAATTATAAAGAACCGATTATTGCTAGAGTTCCCTAACAAGAGTAAGGATGTAACCTCTGGTGATCGAAGGGAACTGCGCGAAGAAGCAAGATCTCTTNACGAATATGAAAATATTCAGTAACGCTTGACCTGTAGTATTTTCATAATATTTCTAGACGTACACTAATAACATATCCGAGCATCAACTTGAATACCAAAAAAATGACGAATCCGAAATAAACTAAGATTAATATAAACACGAACAATCCTATGTATGAGCCTAGTATATAACTATTGTATGGATGACAATTTTTCAACAAAAGATTATTACATTTTTAAGAAAGATTTTATTTTCGTTTGTTTCTATCCAATGTTTTGAGGCATGAAAAATTACATTAGATTAAATTAAAATTAGGTTCGTGTAAAGCGATCCCCTTGGAATATTACGTGGTCATACATCACATTACGAGTTATTGTGTTTGTTTGTTTTATTTTTATAAAACTTGAATATTATGAGATATCGTGAAATTATAAATATATTTGGTAAATTATGGTATATTTATATTGATTATGTAAAAATACTTATATATATTTATATATATATATATATAATGAGACACACACATTTGATCTAAATAATTTTATGGTTTGAGCAATTTTGGTACTCAAAATTTTATGATTATATTAATTGTAATCTCAAAGAATGCAGATGTCAAAATTTGTCCTCATATTTTATAAGTTTGACAATATCAATCTCTAACATTTAGTCTGTATGATATATTTGATTTCTAAAGTTTTCAATTTTGACAAATGATGCCATCTGTCAAAATCAAGTTTTGGTGACCGGTTTTGCCAGTTGGAGATCTAATTTGCCAAAACTTTAAAATCCGTGAACTAAATATGCCATTGCAAATGATGTAAATCAATTTTACAGAAACTGAAAAGTTTGGATAGTGAAGGCATCATCTACTCCTCTTTAAAATATAATAAACATAATCATATAATTATTTTTTAAATCACAATGATACAACATATTATTACTTATGAAATCCTGATTTTATAGCGATGAACGCAACACAATTTTACTTTTGTTTTTAGTTGAGTTAAAAAATCATGATTTAAATAAATTATCGATATTCTAATCCCAAAGATAAACAAACTCATTCCTGTGTTCAACATGTATGGAATGGTTCGATACCAAAGTTGAATTCTTAAAAACGTCAACTATTATGTAAGAAATTATGTTTTATAAAAACGTTAATTTTGTAAAAACACGATAATGTTTGAAGGGGACCACTAGATCGGGTACAAGGAAATGAGTCTCACCCAAGATTTGATTCTGTCCAAAATGAAGAGGATTGAGACGAGACAACATTTTGCACACAATCAGCCAAGTGTTGAAGTGATCCTCTATAGTAAATTAGTCACGAATGTTGTTTTGGATAGAATCGAGCCCCGTTACTTGAACGGTCCTAAAGTATTCAATAGGTCACATGAGTTTTAAGCAAATGGCTAAATGTTAATGCAAGTTCACGTCATGAGGTAATTCTCTATTTGGTGGATGTATAAGGAATAATGACGATATAAGGAAACGAAAAAAGGTAATTCTCATACTGCCATGAACTTTGATTGAGACTTGATCTTCTATTTCAACTTCAACTTCAAGCACTGGATTTTTGATTAATTCAATCCTTCCTTTGGTCATTTTTGTTCTCTTACTACTAGTTTGTCTTCGTTATTCTTATGTAATCTCGAATATTTGATAGTGCATTGGTTGAATGATTTTCTTATCAACATTGTGGTTTTTTCTGCGTTCTTTGTTAATTTACATGTAAAATCATGTGTTTCATCTCATTATGGGCATGAGTTATTTCAACTATACCAACAAATTTTTAATTGATAATTTGGTTAGAATCTGTTAATTATGGGTACCTATAAAAAATATAACAATATTATGTTTTAAAATTTAAAATATTTTTTAAAAAAATCAATTTTAAAATTTCATAACAATATCAATATTTTGGAGTGAAGAGTATATTGTATAACGTGGCGTGACTTCAACAACTGTGTTGACACGTGTTGTTTTAGGAGTAAATGTACGGTGCTGCGTCGTGTTCCCCAGGCGATCAATTTTACAAGTTTAAATGAAAAAACAGAAAAGTTATGACATTTATTTTATTCACTTTTGTCTAATTAGATTAAATATGATAATTAAATTAGTATATTGATAATTTGATATACTATAATTATAATTTCAATTTAGAATAATTTTTTAAAACTATTTGACAGTAGCCTAAAGATTAGAGAAGGACCAATGAACCCCACAAGTCGAGTGTAGCCTAGAAAAGGAGCTTTTGGGGTCACAGTTTCAGACTTGCCGACTAAAAAGTAAAATGCCCAACTCCCAACCTCTAATTTCTAACATTAAATTCCGCATTTTATATATTAATATATACCAATTTTATTTATACTTTTAGATGACCAATTCAATATTTTTATAATGATTTTAATAAGTTTATGCATTACACTACACTCATTATTGTTAAAACGCCTTAAAAATCATAATTATAATATTCATCACATATATTTTAACATTCAAATAGATAACCTGACCAATGGAAACATTCTATGAACCCAACAGAAACATTTATAATATATTTTTTCAAATTTAAATTTTTTAAATTCTTTTATAATTGATTTAAATTAATGTATTTATAAATCTACTTTATTAATATTAATAAATATATAAGTAATAACAATTTAAATTAAAACAAGAAATATTATTGCAAAAACTTTTAAAAATAAGTATAAATTATTATTATTATATAAAATCGAAAAGAAATACGATTAACAACAAAATTTGATAAAATAAAAAAGCATGTAGTACTTTATTAATCATTCAAATAAGTTAAATATTTATTTTTGTATTTATTTATAGAAATACCTTTGAAATATATACAATTAAATTTATTTGTAATGATTTGGATGAAAAAAATAATGTGGATAAGAGATAAATGATACCGTAGAAATAATAATAATGATTTGTAAGAAGATAAATTTGATGTTGATGTGTATGCTCATCACAAATTAAGATGGTCTTCGACTACACAATGATCTAGTGAAAATCATAGTTATTGAATGCTCAATATATGAAACAATGATTTGAATGATGTTTTTATACTGGTTCAAAATTTCATTAAATTACAAATATAGTATATTAGCCGATTTCAAATTTATTTTTTTAGAAAAATAATATTTATCCCAAATAAACCCGAACCCAAAAGTATAACCTAATAATGGCGATATTTTAGGTACACTAGTATAAAAAGTTAGGTTTTAATGCATTTAGGGGGGAAAATATAATATGGGTAAATTAGGTGTTTGTTTTGCAATTTTGTCGTTTTATTAAAGTCAACAAAAGGTAACACGTGAACCGGGACATTAAAAATAAAAAAAAAATATCAATACTTTTTAATTGATTTTAGTTTTGTAACTGAACAAATTCACTTTAGGATTATAACACTGATCAATAATATAAATTCATAGGTTTTTTTTGAAATTCGAAATTTATAAAATATAGTATTTTTTTATAATTATAATTATAATTAGCTCGATTAATTCATCATATTCTTCATTTTCAAAGTTTTTTCTCTCTCTTACATACGTTTTCTTTGAAATCTATCTAAATTTGAGTGAATATTACAACACAAATAGGATTGTGGCTTGAGAAGAAGATAGAGAGTCTGGTATGGTTTTGGGCACTCCTAGCAGCAACCAGGCTAACATGCTCCACAAGCCGATGCAGCAATGACAAAAAGGACTCGTTGGTCCGTGAATAACAGTGGTCCATATCCTTCGCCGCGACAACTAAAATAACTAAGATCGGTAGACGACGGGCGATGCCCATTTTTCATATGAGGTAGAAAGAGTACCGCATTTACTTATTTTCTTACAGATCTGTAGCCATAGATGATTAGAGATTTGTAGCAAAATTGAAGAAACCCACTTTTTATAAGATGAAACATAATTCAACCTCGCAACAATAAAAACAAAATCGGTAATTTTATTTATTCATGTCTTACATATAAAATGAGGAATTAGAGATTAAAACACAATAATTCAGCTGTTGATGTTGCCAAGACATTTTTTTCAAAGAAAACGTATGTAAGAGAGAGAAAAAAACTTTGAAAATAAAGAAGATGATGGATTAACCGAGCTAATTATAATTATAAAAAAATACTATATTTTATAGATTTCGAATTTCAAGAAAAACCTATGAATTTATACTGTTGACTAGTATTATATTACTAAATTGAATTTGTGCACTGACAAAACTAAAATCAATTAAAAAGTACCGATATTTTTTATATTTTTTTATGTATGACAATGTCATGTACATTGAAAATCCCACGTTGAACAGTGCAGGTGGCTGGCCTTATGAGGATTCCGATTCTTGATTCTTCACGGGACTGGTGAAATAAATATGACACGTCACGGGAGGACTTGAAGACAGTGACATCTCCAACAACACTTTTCACTGATCTTCCCCAGACCCTCATGGCGTGAAATATGAAGTTATTAATAAAATAACACAACTGCAACCTAGTGTTTTTATATAATTTAAAAGGTTTATTATTATTATTATTACATAATAAAAATCATAAGATTTTTTCTTCCACTAACCCTTATTTTTCCTAATTTTATTGGATGAAGATGGATATCTCAAGTTTCACTTATAAATAAAGGGAAGATTTTATCTTTTTTCACACTTTTGATTTTAAGTTTATCGATAATGATTATTATTCTTGAGATATAGAATATGATGCTTGTGTATAACATCGATTTCACTAAAATTGTTATTAAGTTCAACATTATTATAGCATACCATAAGTGATATACATTTAGATTTGAGTTGGAATATCAAATATCTTTAATATCAAATATCAAATATCTTTCATCTTTAATATCTTTAAATATTTTTTTCATATTTACTGTCTTTAATATTAACTTTTGTTTATTTCTGTGAAATTTTGATTCGGAAAGATGGTTGACCCACCCGTATACAACATATCAATTCCCCGATACCCATTTTTCTAGCTTCCAGCAACCACATTAAGAACAAGTAACACAATGGTTAGAACATTAACCATGGTTAATGAAGAAGGTCAAATCCAATGCTAATGAATTTATTTGGTTCAATTTTTTAAAATTAAGTTGGGTGGAGTGTAGTGAAATATGATGATCTTCAATTTTTAAATATGTTTGGTAACATTGTTGTACTATAATTATGATTCATGTAAAAATATTAATATATTATTATAAATAAGAATAAATTAACCATTTCTTAAATCATTATAATGTCACAATTGATTTTAACAACTCAAATGAAATCATTATCTTCAATGATGAACGTATTGAATTTGTTTTTTGTTTTGTATGTATTAACAAAAATGACGACTTGAACGTCACACCTCTCTTACATAAATTACAAGCAACGAGGCGTAAGTACTTAAACTAGGCTTCGAATCCATCTCTAACAATTTGCCAATAAACATTCTACAATTTCTATCTTGCACTCTCGTATTAATTGAAATAGCAATTTAGCATCCCATGCAACAAATCAGAAACTTATTTCACGTCTCTCAGCAAAGAACTTGCCTGTTATGCATTGTTCTGGGAGCAAGGCGAGCCACACTCCGGTGTCAGCACCTTCTTCGGGACTCGTATGACCAGCCCAACCGGTCATGCCGGTCTTGACCCAACCGGGACAAAAGCAATTCACGTGAATACGTCGATCCGATAGTATTTTTGCCATCATTCTTGTGTAACAGTTAAGTGCTAGCTTTGATAATGAGTAGTCTGTGAAAACTTGAGGCCAACCACCTTCTTTCCAACTTCCATTCCTTACTTGCTCCATGAAAATGTTCACTGTTTCGTCGATAAGTTCCTCCGAGAGCACTTCATCGTCTTCCAGCTTCTTTCTTAGATCCACATTTCCTATTCTCTGCATGAAGCATTGTCAAAAACTTCTGTAGTCAAGTCGTATAGGAGAACTGTTAAATTTCTAGAGTCATGTCAATTTATGTGGGGAATGTACACGGATACACCGTAAAAAACTTGAACAAGTTATGTACTATGGTCCAGATTCTCTCTTATAAACTAATTCAATTCACATCTAAATTCCGATGTGGGACAATTCCTTCATATTCAACAAGAACAACGCACTTACGTTTCTGCGGCCGTTTAATCTTCCCAGCCGTGAACTTACGTTAATAATACGAGCACATGAAGGATTCATGAGAGGGACCATTGATTTCATCATGTTTTTGGTACCAAAATAGTTGGTGGCAAAAACTTTATCAGCAAATTCTACGGAATTATCGGATCCTGTGTTGAAATTCACTCCTGCATTGTTCACCTATGAATAACTTATTGCATCACAAAAACATGAAAATCCAAGGCACAAATATAGAAAAATTTACGAACCAGAATGTTTAAGCCACCATATGTATTTTGCACCCATCTTGCAAATACATCAATTGAAAGTTGTTCACTGATATCGAGCTGATGGAAAACAACATTGAGACCTCTTTCTTGCAAGACCCTGACTGCATCTTGCCCAGCAACAATTTGCCGTGAAGTGAGAATTACGGTTAACCCGTACGAAGCAAGTTGGGAAACAATTTCGAATCCAATTCCTCTGTTTGCACCAGTCACTGCTGCAACAGTTTTCGAGCTCCACCATCTAAAACGTTACACTCTATTTAGATAACATAAAATGACAAAAAATAACACTAAGCATGAAAGAACAGAGTTTTCAAACTTTAGAAGCTGATTTTTTTTGTGGATGCTCTGTGAATAACAAAAGAAGACAGTAGAAGTAGAACTAGGGATACCTAAAAATCAATCTGATTTAAATCCAGAACGATTCTAAGCGACCTTGTCTCTCCCTTCTATTTCTATGAAGGTCGATATGGTATCACCACATAAAAAAATTATCTTATCATCAAAATACAAATGATCCACATAAAGAATAGCTCAAAAAAGAACATTTATTTTCTGCGATTTCTTGCCAAGGCATTACAACCAAATATTCCAATCAAGTAACATAGACCCAAAAAGTACAGATTCAGAAACTCAGTTTACATTGCCCAGACTCAAAACTCGTCCACTGAATCCCTTAAGAGGAGCACTTCTTGTGCCTAACTATTGAAATGAAAAAGAATAATTAGAAAAAATACTTACACTGCGAAAAAGCACCACAGTCATGCAATACTTAGCTTATAAAGAAGTGTTTCAATATGTGATCCACTACCCTGAAACGTTTTAATCGACTCTCTATAAATTTTATACTCTTAACTATATCATCATTTCGAGCTCCTCTAATGTTTCATTTGCTAATCTGTGAAATATATTCGAACGAAGTGATTCCATAATGATGTTGGCTCACTCAAACAAGTCACACAGATTGATACCATCTGAAATCTAACATGCCCAAAATCAGTAACAACAATGAAGTACACTCGTAGCCCCAGAATGCCTCAATAGATATATAAAATTTACTAATTCTAAGCTTCCTACACACAATTGTAGTTAGAAATTATAAAGAACCGATTATTGCTAGAGTTCCCTAACAAGAGTAAGGATGTAACCTCTGGTGATCGAAGGGAACTGCGCGAAGAAGCAAGATCTCTTGATGCCTCTTCTCTCTTCGCTCCTTAATCCTCTCCTTTCTTCCCATCCCTGGACTGGATCAATCTCGACTAGATCATTTGGGGAAAATAAACCTAACCCTTAATTTAATGTTTATATTTATTTAATATGTAAAATTATATATTATTCTATTGTAATTACATACCATATAAGTTTAAGGTACCTCTAGTAAAAACAATATGTTTAAATCTTTGTCATAAATGCATGTTTTGTATTTTTAAAAATTACACTTCTCAAAGTTCAAAATTCAAAATATTAGTGGTTTAAATTGTACTGTAAAAAGAAAAACCAGAAATTCAAGAAGTTACCATAAATAGCATATAGATTTACCTGAAAATCTTCCTAATTGATCCATTTTTAAGGTTAAATCTTCTTCCTTCATTCATCTTTTCCGAGATATACTTCGATAATGACAAACAATCGATGGAGATCGTCATTGAGATTAATCAGCAATCAAAATGATCTCGATAAAGAAGAACATCTCAAATGGTCGAAAATAGGTACATCGTAAACTATCGTTTATTGTTTATAGGTTCGATAATATTTTATTTTATCAAAGTGTAATTTGTTCTTAGTAGAAAGCCAAAATCAAATGAGGCGAATGATGATGATAGTACGAAGCATAAGTGACCGAAATAGCGAAACCAAGAAGAAAAACGAAGTTATTCATCTTATGGAAGAGTTTCAAAGGCAATATGAATGGATACATTCTTTGTATGAGGAATTAAGACAAGAGTTGAAGAAGAATGTGGATATCGGAGACGATAATAACGATAATGATAATGATGATGATGATGATCGTTTTTCTTCGAACTCTGATTCAGAATCATTTTACACTCCTTTAACCACGAGAAACAAAATGTTCATTCGAAACAGCTTTTTGAGATTATCCGATGTCGATTTTCGGGAAATCGAGGGTTTAGATTTAGACAATAAGATGAGTTGCACTAGGAGAAGTGCAAGCTTTGGATCGACTTCGGAGTTAAGAGAAGCTCTCGATGATCGTTTAAGTATTGAACAAAAGGAAAAAGTTGATGATTTAGAAAGACGAGTTTCAGATTTGAAGCTCGAAATTACACAACTTCGAAATCAGAAAACCGGATTGGAGGAGATAATCGAGGAGAAAAGTAAAGAAGGGAAAAAAATGAATGATGAAGTTTTAAGATTAGAAGCTAAATGCAAAGAACATGAGTCTCAACTTTGTATAGTTACTAATAACTTTGAGGTTAATGAGTTGAAGTTGGTATCTAATATTAAAGATCTTTTAGCTAAATGCGATGGTCTGCAGCTCGAACTCGGGGTTTTGAATGATCAAAGAGACGAATTAGAACGACGAGTTTTGCATGAGTCGAATCAGGTTAAGATAACAGATTTAGAACAAGAAACACAGTCTTTAAGAAGCAATGAAAGTGAAGTTACAGATAACGGGAAGAGAGAAAACGACGAGGGTTCGAAAGAGAATGACGATAACGGGAAGCTCCGACGAGAGATTTCCGAGCTTCAGGCGTCTCTTTCGGGGAAGGAAACCGAGCTTATGAACGAACAAAGAAAGTTTAAAGATTGTCATGATTCCATGACTATAAGGATCAAATCTATGGCAGAAGAGATCAAAATTCTCGAGTCGAAATTGGAAAACGTTGTGATCAAGTTAAAAGCTCTTGAAAATGTGAAAAAGGATCTTCAAGATGAACTGAATAAATCGAAACAAGAATCATCATCGACTAAATCACGGCTAGAGACGAAGAGTTCGGACTTAACTACCCAACTTGCTCATCAAAAAATTCGTATTCTCGAGCTCGAGGTGTTAGTCAATAAGTTAAAGAACGAAAAGGAATCAGCTGAAAGAAAATTAGCAGCAAATCTTCAACATATAGAAAGAAAAGCTGAAGAAATGGCTGAAGAACTTCGAAAAGTATTCGAGGATCAGTTCCGGATCCTGAGTCGGAGAATTAGGGTTGCGGAACAGCTTCAAGTTGAGCTTAAAGAATGGTATAGAAAGACTAAAGAAGCTTATGAAGAAGCAAGAAATGAACTAAAAGATAAAGCTAAAAACATGGAAGATATGGTTCTAATATCAAATGATCTTCTGATTTCATTCGATTCAGTTAGCTTAAAGTTCGATAAATGTTCGGATAACTTCTTAAACAGAATTTCGAAAGCTTCGTGTGAGTTAAACTTCGCTAAACATTGGGCTATTCGAAAGAACAAAGCGATTTCACGAGCTAAGGATGATTTGGATTGCTTGTTAGTACAACTTGGTGATAAAGAAGCTGAAATATTATGTTTTAGGGAGAAGCTATGGAAAACAGATAATAAGGTGAGGGAGTTAGAGAAAATTATTGAAGAAAATGAAGATTCGATGTTGGTACTTAAGGAGGAAAAACGAGAAGCGATTCGTCAATTATGCGTATGGATTGATTATCATCGAGGCCGGTCGGATTATTACAAGAAAACATTGTCTGAAATGAAGACAATGAAAAGAAGAGAAACTTAGTAAGATTGTACATTGCAAAAAATACATTGTTTTAGAGAATGCTTGTAAGTTGTATTTTACAAGAGCAATTTTCCCTTTTGGAATGAAATTGTCATTTTATGTGTACAAATAAAATAAGGATAAATTTATTCTTCGAGTTTTCTAGATTAATCAATATAAATTATCAATTATGTATACCAACTTAGGATTATTATTATCGAATTTTGTTATTCAAGTTTTACACTTATGGAATATTGTTATAAATAATATGAATTCATAAACACAAAATAAGATAGAAAATAATTTATGATAATGAACATAATACTTATACCTTAAATATTCTCTTTGTATATTGGTGATCCACAAATCAAGCATATTATAGGTAAAAGTTTAAAGAAAATTATATTTGAAATAATAATATTGAATTTAAATTAATTAATTATTCAACTAGCATAATTATTTTTATCTTTTCATTAAATATATATATAAATTATGTATATCTAATCAACATTAATATATGAATGTGCATTGCATTATTTTTAACTATTCTGAATTTTGCAAGAAATGTTTATCATTACTCATAAACATTCATCTATATATTCGTTATATATATTAATTTAATTGTTAAATGATTAAATGAAAAGATGTTTAGGGATTAACAACCGATTTTCAAACACAACACTGTTTTTTTGGGCAAATGAACCAATAGGCCTTTTTAAAAAATTACATTTTAAAAAAGTCTAATTATATTATAAATTTTAAAAAATTAATAAAAAACTAAATTAAATTTAAATAATAACATTTCAATAGCAAGTCAACACTGATTCCATGATTCGATAACGTTAGATGATCCGATAAAAATTATGGTTCAACGAACGAATTGTATTTTAGAATATTAATTAACAACGATACTAAGTTGAAAAATAAGATTAATGTGTCAAAATGTATGTAACATAACATCAATAAATCTATTATATAGAAAGCGATCTGCGTTTTAAAAAAATGAATAAATACGTGAGGCTTTTTATAAATTTTGAAAAAGAAAATTGTTGAACATTATTTTTTTAGTTAATATTTACTTATTAATTAATATTATAGCACTCATTGACATATTTTCACCCCTCCATTAATGCTAGAAATTTAAATTTGGAGTTTTAGGGTTTAGGACTAAGGGGCATTGATATTTTTGTAATGTAGGAAATCGTTGACAATTAAATAAGTTAATTTATTTGAGACGAAGAGTTGGGTAAAAGACCAGCTCGTACGGTTTTAGTTGGTCTTTTTTCGGTCTTTGAGATTTATAAAAGATCGGACAACGGTTCTAATTTTGAAGAAAAATCTTATTGGTCTAGTCTTTAGGTTTTTATAAGGGAGACCAACCCGGGACCGAAGACCAAGTCTTCGGTTTGATCTTGATGCAGTCTTTAGCTCTATATTTTTTATATCAAAATATTAATAAAAAAATAATATTTTACAAAAAAAATAATTTATAAAAATGATAAATAATAATAAAATATTCGTTTAAGAATTTATTATATGATTATTTTTATTATTAGTTTATGCAAATGTTTAGTAAAAAAATTAATAATTGAAAAATATTCGTTTCAATTATGTTTAAAAAAATTTGAAAATTTGAAATACGAAGTGTAATAACAGTTATAAATAATTTATGTACAATTAGATTTGAATTGAAAAGAATAAATATTTGGATGTATAAATAATTTTAAAAATTTATATTTATGGGATTTAGACTTAGTCTTGGTTCTAAGCCTGTAAAGTGAAGAACGAGACCAAACTATCATAAGACATACGGGTTTAGGTCCTACGAATATTAAGACCAACCCTAAACCTAATTGTAAAGTTATGTTCTAAAAGATCAACCCTATTTATGAAGGGTTGGTCCTCTATCGGTATTTTTAGGTTTGGGCATGTTAGGTTATAAGGCTGGTCTTAAAAATCTTACCTCCAACAAGTTGTATTTAAAACGGAAAAAATGATACACTTTAACCATGTAGTTTGTTAATTTGATAAATTTGGTAGCTTGACTTTTGAATGTTATTCTATTTGAAGATTTTCATTTTCAAATTTGAAAACATCGAAGATAATTTAATTTATATATTAAATTTTGATGACTAATTTTGACAAATTATAGAAATGACAGTGATATATTTTGTTTTAAATATACATTAAGGATCATAGTTTGAGAACAAAAATTTTGTTGAATAGATGACATTAGAGGGATCATTTTTGCATGTCACCTATTTATATGCATACCCTAATTACACTAACATACATATTTTAGAGATCATTTAAGTATTTTTAATGCAAACTCGTACAAATAATTTTATTATTTTCATTGCTACAAGTAAAATTGCAAACAAATTCTCGAAATGGAGTATTAAGTATGAATTGTGCTTCTCACATAATTAAATATATCAATATGGTTGAAATCATTTAAGTATTTTTAATGCAAACTTATATAATTGATACATTTTTAACTAATATTATATAAAAAACTAAAATATACAATAAAATTTAATAGGGCAATAGTACAACTAAATTATGGCCATCTACCTAAGTAAATAACAAATTAATTACAACAATTAAATAATACAATAATAAAACACTAAATAATGTAATAATTAAATAATTGCATAATCAAATTATCAAGTTTAAAATATTTCAATAATTATATACAAAATTAATTCCACATTTAAATAATTAAATTAATACATTAATTTAAAAATCATACTACTATTAAATACCAAATAAATAAAAAAGGGTGAAGATGCAAATTCTTTTTGGAAATTTATATATTAAAAGTGATTTTCATTTGTAACTTCTATCCCATATTTACACACCAAATATTTCTACGCGACTCAAATATTGAGTTTCTTTGATTATTCGATTAAAAATACGGTGAGGGTTGTTGGCATATTCAAATCGTTGTCTTTTTACAAATTTACACACACTAGAAAAATCACGATGATATCATAAATCCTCAAATCGATTTAAGAATTATTTATTTATTGATAATTCAAATAATTATATTTATTAATATATATATATATATATATATATACTATTATTTTATATAAATCATAATAATAATATCATAATTTTAATAAATATATTTAAAAATTCAGCCCAAGTCATCAATTTAAAAGTAAATGCATTGAAACTCAAACTCATGCAATTTAATGGGTTTCTCTATCCGAATTGTTTTGTCATTGTTAATTGCGAAATTGAGTCTCAGCTGGTCATGCAGAAAACTGTTGAGGGAAGAAAATCTATCGTCTTTAAGCTCTGATCTCCAAAAATGGGGAAGAAAATCTTTTCCGAATGTATATCTCGGCCGAGGTCTCTTCGTATGAGTGGTCACTTTGTTATTAAATTTGGTGCCCCTGTAATTGCGTTTGGGTTAGCACTTAGCATACTCTTTGGCAAGTCCTCAGACTTCTATCCGTTATCTTCTCAAAACCTTCAGAACTTGTCGCTTCCTCTCATATTCAATAATTCTCGAGAAATCCAAGGTAATATTGCTGATTTACTGTTTTGGGTGAATTGATTTACTTGCTGATTGCTCGATTCGTTGCAGAGTTTGAGAAAATAGGAGTTTGTGATCTGTTTAATGGAGAGTGGATTCCTGATAATGATGGGTCTTATTACACAAATAAAACTTGCAATTTCATCGGTGGACACCAGAATTGTATGAAGAACGGTCGACAAGACACGGGTTATCTTTACTGGAAATGGAAGCCTTATGAATGCGAATTGCATCACCTTGAACCAGTGAGATTTTTGGAGAAGATGAGGAATAAAACCTGGGCTTTCATTGGTGACTCTATATCAAGAAACCATGTTCAATCATTCCTGTGCATACTCTCTTCGGTATAATCTTGCTTCTCTTTATGCTTTATGATCGATCTTGTTAGCTATCAGAATCTCATAGTTAATTGATTATAGCCTCTTTGTATGTGTTACAATATGCAAAATGCTACTCTACTTTCGTGTTCATTTTACACCCTCTTTGTATTACAAAACTGTGATTCTGTATTATGATTATAAGCAAGTGTTGTAGATCTACTTAAGTATGCATTTGTTCTGTGATTTCATTTGTTTTTCTGTGTTTTCGGAGCCCGTTTTATCGTCATTTTGATACGAGCCTGTGTGATTCAGGTAGAAGAGGCTGTTGAAATTTACCATGATGATGACTACAGAACGTTTAAGTGGTTGTTCCCTGTTTACAATTTCACAGTTTCAGCTATTTGGACTCCTCTTCTAGCTAAAGCTGCTATTTTCGAAGATATGAACGGTGTTTCTAAATCCGATATAGAACTGCATCTCAATGTTCTAGATACGGCTTGGACCGAGCCATACAGAACCTTCGATTACATGATAATTTCAGCTGGTATATGGTTCATCAAGACTGCAATCTACTATGAAAACAACACTGTGATTGGATGCCATTACTGTCAAGGAAGGAACCTAACCGAACTAGGATTTAATTTCGCCTTAAGTAAAGTCATCCGAAGTGTATTTAAATTCATCGTCGATTCGAATCACAAGGGTGTTATCTTCTACCGGCCTTCGACCCCGGATCACTTTGAAGGTAGAGTATGGAACAATGGAGGAGCTTGTACAAGAAAGGAACCAACAAGTGAAGTTGAGATGAATGAGTTGTTTAGAATCATTCGTGATATCGAACTTGAAGAATTTCGAAATGCATCGGTTTTAGCTTCCGAAAATGGTATAGATCTTCGACTTTTTGACATGACTCCAATGTCTATACTTAGACCGGATGGTCACCCCGGTGCGTATCGATTCTTTCAGCCTTTTGCAAAGGACAAGAATGATGAAGTAACATATGACTGCCTTCATTGGTGCCTGCCTGGTCCTATTGATCATTGGAACCAAGTTTTGTTTGAAATGGTGTTACATACTTGATTTGGAACAACTATTAAAAAAAATTGTTAAATTTATAGAGGCGGGTCGAATTACGTGGAAGTGCGCACGGATATATTGTATAAGAGAATGAAATATACAGGATTTGAACTTTGAACAAGTCAATTGCAACGGTCATGATCTGGTCTAAAAATATTTTGGGTATTTATTTTTAAATAAGTCAATTTCTTTAATTATTCAAAATTCAATTGTTGTGGGGACACAAGCGATATACGAGATTGAACCCACAATGTGTGAGCTTACGTCCTCGGGAGAGCGATGCTCTACCTTGGTTTTCACTATAACAATCGAGAAGTATAATTACAATGAATAAATATAGATAATCTGAGTGAAAATGGCACAAAAAACGGTCAAATCTGCTCCGTCACGCTAGAGCATTCGAAAACTTGCGAATAGGGCTGGTCGTGAGATTTAGAACAAAGGCTAGCGAATAGTGGTATGCGCGGGTGAAAACTCACGATTAAAGCAAAGTGTCGTGGGTACGAAACTGCGTAACGGGGGAACTCTGCGAAAACTCCGAATAGTGGCTCAAACTGAACTGGTCGCGAGTTTTGGGACGAAAAGTTGCGGGTTGAGTCTGAAAAACGAAATCTCGCGGATACCTTCACAAGTTCGAGCAAGAGTCTTGCATTGAGAGGTGCAAAAAGAGTCGGACCCTTTTTCAGTGCCTTGAGACTCATATTTATAGAGAAATCCAACCCAATTAATAAGTTTCAGGCCCATGAGCCCAATTTCACTTGATTCAGCCCAAAATACTCAAATAATATTTAATTAAACTGGAATAAATGTTATACCGTCTTGAAACTTCGGAAATGCATCTCGATCGAGAATTAGCCGGAAATGTCGGTAAGATAATACCGGAAAACCTAGTAAAATAATTCATTGCTTCCATATATCGAATATACAGCCCACATTGTCGTTAATACTTACCGGCACGCACCAGGTACTAAATTACGAAAATACTCTTGGCCACACTCGGGATCGAATTTGTCTGAAACTGATATAAAAGTTAGTGTAATGCTCATAGGTAGACCCAGGAGATCCGAATTACGAGAATACCCCCAAAAGTATAAAGTGACGTAAATATACGAGAATACCGATGAATATACGAGAATACCGAAAATACCATCTAGCCACGTCGGACGAGCTCCCGGGGTGTCATAATACCGAAAATACCCGCGGGTAATATCAGGTCCTCAACACCTCTTATAAATCAATACAAACTACATCGTATTTGCTATGTGGGACAATTTTCAAATTTTAATATACTCCCTCAAGTTTAACCACCCGATAAGTTCGACTTCACCATTCAAATTGATGGAGTATCAACTGATCAATTTCATAAGTCCATCTAACCTCTAGTAAGGTCAATCATGATTTTCTGAATCCGCTTTATAGAATTGGATTAAATTACGTGGGGAGTGTGTACAAATATAGCGTATAAGATGATGAGATAACATCGTAAAAAATTTGGGTCCACAACACCTCTTATAAACCAATCCAAACATCATCTCATTTTCGATGTGGTTTATTGTCGTATTTTAACAAAGTTGGGAGTGGTGGGACGTGGTGAACATAGATGGTTAAATAAGAAATGGAATTATCATAAATTTTTAATGAGAAAATTGCATAATTAACCCATCAATTTACAAGTTGTGTAAAGAGCATGCCATCCAACTTACTAAATTGCAAGAATGACATCTAAAATTATCAATACAGTTTGTTTTGGACCCCTGACATTTAGCATCCGGTTTTCCGTAAGTTGAAAACCGTTTCAAAACTCATCACAAAGTACACAAATAGGACCCATTTGAAAAATAATACAAAAATTACCCTTGATATTCGACAATTGTATATGAAATATTAAAAATTTACAAGTTCATTTAAGTGTTAATTATAAACGATATTGGAAATTTGAGATGTCTTATTTGCATTTAATTGAAGTTGAAGGGCTATAAATGCATATTTTTTATAAAAAAATGTATCATATTTATAATTTCGTAATTTGGAAGATATACCCTTTAGACAATCCGTAAGTTGGAGGATGTGGAAAAACATCACCCAATTTTTAATAGTTTTTATAATTTTATGATATTATAATCATGACTATTTATAGTTGGAGACTACACCATCATTCATACCCAATATGTATATGGTGTACTTCACTCTACTTAACTTTTATGATATATGTGTATGAGATTCTTCCATTATCGGAATCCAAAGAATAGTAGAAAGATGCGGAATGAGAGATCATTTTACGGGCTTCACATTACACACAAAGCTTTCATTTATTTGGGAATACAAATTCACGTGTGTTCGGTATCGAGTTAGACCCACACTTGCATTTTCATAAGTTCCCCATCATTCTCTCTTGTTCCTTTGTCAATTTTATTTAGTTATATAAATATTCATTGCTCCCTTGGAGTTTCTAACTCGTTATTTTCCATTCTTAAACATTATTCATACCGACTCGGAAATCATTTCGGATTGATACAATCGATACCGTTGTTATATCGATTGTATGAAAACATTATTCTTTATTCAAGGAAATAATCCAAAAATAAAATAACAGAACTAAAATGGTATCTCAATGTATCACTCTACTAAATTGTTGGATCAATGATTCTTTTATAACATGTTTGTACTTCAAAAGCTAACGGTCATATGTGAATTTCAAATTTGAATATTTTTGACCGTTCAAATCCCCCCCTCCATTTATATGAGTTGTTGGATTCAAGACTCTTTTCTTTATCATATTATAACGCTTGCATCTCCATCATCATTCCTTGTTATCTTCAACGATGGCCGCCATAGCTGAGAAGCTCGTTATTTCTGAACCCGAGGTAAAGAAGAAAGGGAGATCTAGAAAAGCGCTGACCCAGAAAAACCCATCACCCAATGAGGCCAATATGGTCGCCGGAGCACTCCTTACTGCTCCGCAGACTTCGCCGGAGGATTCCGTTAGCAAAGAAAACTCTGAACCCTTATCGCAGAAGCGAACCAAGAAAGGGTCTACAAAAGAAAAGCAAGAGTCTTCATTTGAGAAAGAGTTACGAGAAATGCAAGAGCAACTGGAGACACTGAAGCTGGAGAAGGAGAAAGCCGAAGAGAACCTGAAAGCGAAAGATGAAACCTTAAAGCTCAAAGAGGAAGAGCTCGAAGTGAGAGATCGGGAGCAAGAGAAACTCAAGAACGAACTCAAAAAGCTCCAAAAAATCAAAGAGTTCAAGCCCACAATTGTTCGTTCTAAAATTCTTCATTACTTCTCCTTGGGATTTATTTATATACTCTTTTTACAGGCTTTCCCTTTTGCGTTACCTCAAAAAGACCAGGTGGAAGAGAAAAAGAAGAAGAGTTCAACTAAGAAACCATCTCCTCCATATGTTTTATGGTGCAAAGAAAACTGGAATGAAGTAAAATCTGTCTTAACTTAACTTATTATTCAGCTGAGTTCTTGTTTCTCAAATCTGTTATCTGTTCATGAACAGGTTAAGAAAAGTAACCCAGAGGCAGATTTCAAAGAAATGTCAAATTTGTTAAGCGGAAAATGGAAGACAGTCACTGCAGAAGAGAAGAAGCCTTATGAAGAAAAGTACCTAGCAGAGAAAACAACCTATTTGAAAGTCATTGGTAACGAGAAAAGAGAGCAGGAAGCAATGAAGCTTTTGGAAGAGGAACAGAAGCAGAAAACAGCTATAGAATTGCTTGAACAATATCTCCAGTTCCAACAAGAGAACAACAAGGAACCTAAAAAGACAAAGTATACTTTCTTCTTTAGCTTTAGCATTGTGTAATTAATGTTTTTAGGCTTATGTAAATGATTCTATGCAGAAAGGAGAAGGACCCTTTGAAGCCAAAGCAGCCAATGTCAGCTTATTTCTTTTTCTCAAATGAACGAAGAGCTGCTCTTGTTGCAGATAACAAGAACATTTTAGAGGTAACATTAATTTCTAGAGAATGAATAGCTTAAGATTGAGACACTGAGTCAATTTTTATTGGTTATTTTCTTTATGAAGTCTGCGAAGATTACTGGTGAGGAGTGGAGGAGCATGACTGAGAAACAAAGAGAACCTTATGAAAAGGTTTGTCTTTGAGGCTCTTGATGTCACTGTGAGTTGTGTTTTTAAAGCTTTTGTTTACTCTTTAGATGGCGTTAAAGAGAAAGGGAGAATACACTCGAGAAATGGAAGTTTATAAGCAGAAAGTTAATGAAGAAACTGCAAATTTGAAGAAGGTAGAAGAAGATGAAATGAAACTACAGAAACAAGAAGCTTTGCAGCTTCTTAAGAAGAAGGAGAAAACTTTGCAGCTAATTAAGGTTTTTACGGTTTATTTTATTGCGTTTTAAGTTTATGGGAAGCTTCATGAATCTTCTGAAATGCAGAAAAACAAAGAGAATAGCCGAAAGAAGAAGGTTTCTGATCCAAACAAACCAAAGAAGCCCGCATCTTCATTCCTTCTATTCAGGTTAGTATAGCTTCTATTAACTTTTAGTTCTAAATTCCTCATGAAATTCTACGTTTGCAGCAAAGAAACAAGGAAGGTTATTCTAGAAGAGCGTACTGGAATCAACAACTCAACCTTAACTGCTCTTATTTCTGTGAAATGGAAGGTGTGTGTATAAAAAAACACAGAAAGCTTTGAAATGAACGCTTGAATGTTGAAATTCTGTGTTTTTAAACGCAGGAACTGAACGAGGAGGAGAAGAAGATTTGGAATGAAAAAGCTGCTGAAGCGTTGCAAGAATACAAGAAATCAATGGAAGAATACAACAAAAGTAAACCAGAAGAAGTTGAATCAGTAGTTTGAACTTTGATCTGGAGTCCTTTGTAATTTATTATCACCAGGGTGTGATGATGATGACGCTACAGTAGATATCTTACCATTTTAACCGCTTCAATTTTCCTTAGGACAACGTTGTAGATTTCCTTGTTCAAAGTCAACGTTCTTGCTTCCTTCTGTATTTAAATACGCGTCAAAAAGAGAATCTTGTTTACAGACAGTTTTTTCTTTCTCCACGCCTCTGACTTTGTGACAGAAGGAACGCTCGCCCTTATTGTTGATTTTACCGCTTCAATTTTCCTTGGGACAAATTGATTGTTAATTTCTATGGGAGAAACAACTAGAAATTGGAACGACGAAGAACCCACCAGACGTGAAGAAGACGCCGGAGCAGCCTTCGTGTTGGAGTCCAAAGGTGACAATTTTTGTAAACTTCTTTGAAAATTTTAACGGTGTTGTAAAGAATGGTGAAAGACGAGAAATGGGTTTTTTATTACAGGAAAGTGGTGGCACGCCGGGTTTCATTTAACGACGGCGATTGTCGGTCCGACAATTTTAACGCTACCGTACGCTTTCCGAGGGTTAGGATGGGTGATGGGCCTCTTCTGTTTAACAGTAATGGGTGTCGTCACTTTCTACTCGTATTATCTCATGTCTTTGGTACTTGATCACTGCGAGATGGCCGGCCGCCGCCATATTCGTTTCCGGGAACTCGCCGCCGACGTATTTGGTCCGCTCTAATCATCTTTTCAACGATACAGATTCAGAATTTGTATCAATGGTTGTTTTTTTGTGTTCATAGGATCTGGATGGATGTTCTATTTCGTGATATTTATTCAGATGGCGATCAACACAGGAATCACCATCGGAACTCTTCTTCTCGCCGGAGAATGTCTCCAGGTTTCTGTATAAATTTACAAATCCTTTGAAAATTAACGCTTATCATCTTCTTTGCTTCACAGATCATGTACTCAAATCTCTCTCCCAATGGACCCTTAAAACTCTACGATTTCATTGCAATAGTTACTGTAATTATGATCTTTCTATCTCAATTTCCAAGCTTCCATTCTCTCCGGCACATTAATCTGGCCTCTCTGGTTCTCAGTTTAGCCTACTCTTTTCTCGTAGTTTTCGCATGTATTCTCGCAGGTAAATCTCTCCATTTTAAACTCTATAATCTTGAAGAACCATGATTCACTTTAAAGCACAATGTAGCTTCTTCAAAATACGCACCAAGAAGAAGCTACTCCTTATCATCTTCCGAATCAGCTCGAGTATTCAACGCATTCAGTTCGATATCGATCCTAGCTGCCATTTACGGGAACGGAATTTTACCCGAAATACAAGTTCGATATCCAATCTACGATCTTCATTTACATTCAATGTTAACCAATGCTTAAATTTTGCAGGCAACTCTTGCTCCACCGGCTTCCGGGAAGATGGTAAAAGGCTTGATCATGTGTTACATAGTAATCGTTATAACTTTCTACTCAACCGCAGTTTCAGGGTACTTAGTATTTGGAAACCAGTCAAATTCCAATATACTAAAAAGCTTGATCCCTGATCAAGGACCTTCATTATCACCCGTATGGATTCTCGGAGCTGCGGTTTTATTCGTTCTTCTACAACTCCTCGCCATTGGCCTCGTAAACTTCATATTTTAAACTCTTAACTGAACTGTAAATGTGATATTGTTATTATTGATGGTTAGGTGTATTCTCAAGTTGCATATGAAGTTATGGAGAAGAAATCCGCAGATGTGAAACAAGGGATGTTTTCGAAACGAAACTTGATCCCACGGATCGTTCTACGTTCGTTATATGTGATAGTTTGTGGATTCTTTGCTGCAATGTTGCCATTTTTCGGAGATATAACTAGCATTGTTGGTGCAATCGGATTCATTCCTCTCGATTTTATTCTTCCGATGCTACTCTACAATATGACATTCAAACCAAGTAAGAGATGTTTGGCTTATTGGATCAACAATGGAATCATTGTAATATTTACTTGTGTTGGTATTTTGGCTGCGTTTTCTTCTATAAGACAGTTAGTTTTTGACGCGAATCAGTTTAAGTTGTTTAGCAGTAATGTTGTTAACTGAGACTTTAGAGTATTTGTTAATTTGTACTCATATTAAAATTGTATTTTTTTGTTTGTACCATATAAATACTAAATTGATTAAAATCCATTAGAATTAGGGATGACAATTTGAGTTATTCGGCATATAATCCCCAATGTTTTAAATATCGGTATATCGGACAAGCTCTTTGGATTGGTATACCGGATATGTTTTCGGGTATACCGGACATGTACCGAAATATTAAAATAA
The DNA here is from genome assembly GCA_009725065.1 of Utricularia reniformis. Lineage (NCBI taxonomy): Eukaryota > Viridiplantae > Streptophyta > Magnoliopsida > Lamiales > Lentibulariaceae > Utricularia > Utricularia reniformis. The sequence continues at coordinate 589,833 of RWGZ01001802.1, read as the reverse complement.
ATTAAATTATAAAATATTTATATTTTATTTTTTGTTAATATAAAATTCGATCCAATTCGCAAAAACCCGACCCGACCCGTAAAACCGACCCAACCCGAAAAACTCGTACCGGTCGGTATTTTGCCAAAATATCGGCCGAAACCGGTACGTCCGAAATTTCTAGTATACCTGAAATTTAAAACAATGATAATCGATTCGTATAAACTTATTTATCTATTATTCGTAGAAGGTTGTTTATTTGTATTGTGTATAATCAGTAATTAGCATAGCAAGATCGACAAGCACTTTTATTTGATTTATTGATATCAATATTGAAATACCAAAATAATTTTGATATTTATATTTGATGAGATCCCCGGAATCCGGTACCTCGGACATGATCAGGACCAAACTTGATCAGAGAAGCCCAAATGACGTAAGCCGAACTTGGAGACCCAGATCCAGCCCACATGAATAGTGGCCCATCCAGACCAGGTGGCCCGATTGGTCATTCATAACGATCGGTCCCGATAGGTAGGGCCCAGATTCTCCCGCGCACCAAGACCGACCGGTCTACACCTTACAGGCCCTGCTTCGGGCCATCCATATTCCTCACATGTAATGACAACCTTCAACAACCTTGTCAGAACCGTGGTCCGGCGAAGTCGTACGAGCCTCCCTTAGCCTGGGAATAGCCAGCTAGTAGTGCCGAAAGGTCTAACGCCGTGCAGCTCTATGAAGCCGTTTCCTGCGGCTGTTCCGCGTGACATTAGCCGACCTAGTCGCAAATGATAAGCACAAAACGACACCCTACTGTACACACAGCACAGTGGGAGTATAAAAGGACACTTGAGATGTGAAAAATGATCTTCCGATTCTCTTTCAAGCTTTCGTATAGAGAACCTTCAATCAATTTATTTTCGATAATTCTCTTCTCCTTTGTTGTCTAAAGAACAAACATGATCTTTGTGATTATTACTTTGTTTATTGAAGTGACTAAGGCATTTTCTCTAACCCTTAGTCAAGTGGTTTTTTCCTCATCTTTGAGGTTTTCCACTCTAAAACTACCGTGTCCCTTTACCTTTGGTTTATAATCGTTCTCCACACATCAAATAAATTATAACCGAGTTCGTTTTGCTACGAACCGGTCGACTGTTGACATCCCACGTTTTCGAACCACAACAGTATTGGTACCAAAATAATATTGCATCGAGATCCATAGTAGATTTTATAGAAAATTCAGATTCAATTTCTAACCTTATTTTGTTTGTTTGGTATTACAATCAAAATAACCGTCCAGGACGATAAAATATCTAAATAGTGATTTTTTAACACACAAAACAAAATAAAATTGTGATGCATTCATACTAAAAAATCACGATTTAGTATCATTGCTAAAACCAACATTAGCACCATCCTAATTAATTTACATTTACTTCTTATAATCTTTATTATATTTGTATATAAATATACATTAATATTTTACTTAAATAACTATTATTATACCACCATTATAGTAAAGCAACTTAAAAAATTGTGTTAAATTCTAGGTTGCACGAATGCGGATGTGGGGTGCAGGGTAGAGGGGTGCAAGGGTGTGGAGTGCGTAAAATTTTACGAATCTAATTAAGGATGCGTGGAGGGTGCGTTAATTTAAATTAATTAAAATATATATTAAATTATCTGGTAAACGAAATTTCTGGTGATACATGTGTATATTTAATCTACAAATATCATCAAAACTCGAACATTTACATAATGTATAAAACTATGCAAAACTTTATAGAATACGACACACGAATATCAAAAAGTAACATTCGAGCAAGATCATTTTTATGTATTTAATGAATCAAAAGAATCTCTGTATAATCCAATACATAAGATCATTCGTCAAATTAATTACTCATATTCAATATGAGATACGCATTCTCAACAAAAAGCGACTAAAACATCATTTGTTAAAACTTCAATGGGAAAATGACAAGTCTCTACACTTGATAATTTTAAGTCATTTATATCATTATTGCATAATGTTGAATATTCCAGTTTGAGTTTCTACTTCACCGAATAAATTACATAGTCCTACGTAGAAACTAAACCGATTATGTAAAAAAATGAACACGTTAACTTCAGTTACCGAGTGAAATATCCAAAGTTGCAGTATTAGAAATAATCTAATAGATCCAGTAAAATTTAAAAAAAAAATTAACGTATTGGTAGGATTCACGCACCCCATATCCTATGCGTTTTATTAGGCACTCACCCCCCGTGCAAAACAGTTAAATTAGCTAAATAATACACTGCCAAAAAAAGTCACCAACGAACCTTTTTTGATTTTTCTTCGGGCACCGTGAACCGGATGAGAAAGTAAACATGTACGTTTCTCAGAAGGGCATGGGCATCGTGGTAGGGGATCATCAGCCGCTGCGAATTTTTAGGAGATGTAAGAGATAGTGATGGAGGCATTATTCAGTAGGAGTCTGCACTGGTAACAGATTGCTGCCAATTTGTAGACGAATTGATAAGTTCTTAATCCGTTATGAGTAATTTCTGTTTTACTGATTTCTCCAGTTTTTTACCGTTCAATTTCCAATTAAATGCACAATATGGTACTTAAGGTTTAAGATGAAGCATAAAGATTTGAAAATCACACTACTTATAGTTTCAAGATTCAATGAACTATTGGAAGAATCCGGTGATGTCAAATAGGAAGTTTGGCTCTACATCCAGATCATCACTTGATGTATAATCTATCTTTTTTTGGGTGACTTGAGTTTCTGAATTCAGTAGCATATCCCCACAATTCATCCTCATCTGATATATTGTCTCACTGTCTGGTGTCACTGGAGAGTGGAAAAGTGGAGAAGAATATGAATTCATTCCACTATCAACCACAAGAGCAGGTTCTGGGGAATAATAATTCTCACCCTCAAAACCCGAATCATGAGCTACCATTTCCTTTATATTCAAGNGTGCAATCGGATTCATTCCTCTCGATTTTATTCTTCCGATGCTACTCTACAATATGACATTCAAACCAAGTAAGAGATGTTTGGCTTATTGGATCAACAATGGAATCATTGTAATATTTACTTGTGTTGGTATTTTGGCTGCGTTTTCTTCTATAAGACAGTTAGTTTTTGACGCGAGTCAGTTTAAGTTGTTTAGCAGTAATGTTGTTAACTGAGACTTTAGAGTATTTGTTAATTTGTACTCATTAAAATTGTATTTTTTTGTTTGTACCATATAAATACTAAATTGATTAAAATCCATTAGAATTAGGGATAACAATTTGAGTTATCCTGTAGATAATCGCCAATGTTTTAAATATCGGTATACCGGACAAGCTCTTTGGATCGGTATACCGAATACGTTTCGGGTATATTGGATATGTACCGGAATATTAAAATAAATTAAATTATAAAATATTCATATTTTATTTTTTGTTAATATAAAATCCGATACAACCCCAAAAACCCGGCCCGACCCGACCCGAAAAAAACTCGTACCGGCCGATATTTTGCCAAAATATCGACTGAAACCGGTATGTCTGAAATTTCAAGTATACCAGAAATTTAAAACAATGATAATCGCTTCGTATAAACTTACTTATCTATTATTCGTAGAAGGTTGTTTATTTGTATTGTGTATAATCAGTAATTAGCATAGCAAGATCGACAAGCACTTTTATTTGATTTATTGATATCAATATTGAAATACCAAAATAATTTTGATATTTGTATTGATACCGAAATAATATTGCATCGAGATCCATAGTAGATTTTATAGAAAATTCAGATTCAATTTCTAACCTTATTTGGTTTGTTTGGTACTACAATCAAAATAACCATATAGAGCGATAAAATATATAAATAGTGATTTTTTAACACACAAAACAAAATAAAATTGTGATGCATTCATATTAAAAAATCATGATTTCAGTATCATTGCTAAAACCAACATTAGCACCATCCTAATTAATTTACATTTACTTCTTATAATTTTTATTATATTTGTATATAAATATACATTAATATTTTACTTAAATAACTATTATTATACAACCATTATAGTAAAGCAACTTAAAAAATTGTGTTAAATTCTAGGTTGCACAGGTGAGGGTGTGGGGTGCAGGGTGAGGGGTGCAAGCGTGCGGAGTGCGTAAAATTTTACGAATCCAATTAAGGGTGCGTTGAGGGAGCGTTAATTTAAATTAATTAAAATATATATTAAATTATTCAGTAAACGCAATTTCTGGTGATACATGTGTATCTGTAATCTACAAATATCGTCAAAACTCGAACATTTACACATGTATAAAACCATGCAAAACTTTATAGAATACGACACACGAATATCTAAAGGTAACATTCGAGCAAGATCATTTTTTCTGTATTTAATGGATCAAAATAATCTCTGTATAACCCAATACATAAGATCATTCGTCAAATTAATTACTCATGATATCTCATATTCGATATGAGATACACATTCTCAATAAAAAATGACTAAAACACCATTTGTTAAAACTTCAATGGGAAAATGACAAGTCTCTACACTTGATAACTTTAAGTCATTTATATCATTATTGCATAATGTTAAATATTACAGTTTGAGTTTCTACTTCACTGAATAAATTACATAGCCCTACGTAGAAACTAAACCGATTATGTAAAAAAATGAACACGTTAACTTCAGTTACCGAGTGAAATATCCAAAATAAGAGTACTATAAATAATATAACAGATCCAATAAAATTAAAAAAATAAATTAACGTACTAGTAGGATTCACCCACTCGGCATCGGATGCGTTTTATAAGGCTAATTTTGCCATTTAGAGTGATTTTAAAAATCGAATATTGTTTTAATGCGGATAGCGGACGTCGAATGCGGAAAGCTGAAGTGGAAAGCTTTAGCGGATGTTGAACGATGTCCACGTAGGCTGCCTATGTGGAAAGCGTTCAACGTCCGCTATAGCTTTCCACGTCAGCTTTAATATTAATATTAAATTTAAATTTAAATTAAATTAAAATATACAATTAATTTAAATTTAAAATATTAAAATTAATAAAATAATGCTAAGAATCACGAGAGATCAATATCCGTTTTAATTCTACTTTTCCTACGTTGCCTCCTTCGGATAACTTTTAATCTACTTGGGTCATGCCACAACTTCCACCATGGTCTCATCCATGTGTACTCGGGTATAAGTGAATGAATGATTGCTTTCCCGTAAGCTGCATGCACTTCGAACATATACATGTTTGTCGTTGCATGTCAACAGTGTGAATGTATGCCTCATAACTACGGTCATTGTCTACCTCAACTTCAGCGATAATAACTGCAAATTCGAAGTGACATACGTACCGGGTATCATGTTCCCATGCTATTAGAGCGCCAAAACAAATTTGGCGTGCACCGGACCGCTTGTTCATACGGGATCAACACTAGAAATGTTGCAGGCCGCTTACGGGGAAGCAGTTCTTCATTCACTTAGACCCGAATACACATGGATGAGACCATTGTGGAAGTTGTGGCATGACCCCAATAGATTAAAAGCTATCCGAATTGGACGACGTGGGGGAAACATAATTTCAACGGATATTGATCTCTCGTGATTCTTGGCATTATTTTAATATTTTAAATTTAATTAAATTTAATTATATATTTTAATTTAATTTTAATATTTTAATTTAATATTAATATTAAAACTGACGTGGTAAGCTATAGCGGACGTGGAAAGTTTTAGCGGACGTCGAACGTTTTCCACGTAAGCAGTTCCCCGTAAGCCTACGTGGACAGCGTTCGACGTCCGCTAAAGCTTTCCACGTCAGCTTTCCGACGTCTGCTATCCACATTAAAACAATATTTAATTTTTAAAATCACCTTAAATCGCCAAATTAGTCCGTTTTATAAGGTACCACCCCAGGAATGCGTGCAAAACAGTTAAATTAGCTAAATAATACACTGCCAAAAAAAGTCACCAGCGAACCTTTTTTGANACAGAGAACGATCCCAAATTTCCCCATTTCAGTTCAAACTTAAAAAGAAAAGAAAAAAACAGGGTCCGTAGATAAATTATTTGAATTGTGATGGAGAATTTCAAAAATTAGAAGGTTTGGTGAGAAATGAAGAACCCGTGAAGGGAAATAAACTACATTAATGGAGCTAAGATAATCGAAGAATTGTGGTTTTGGTGCGTAGATACAACAACAACAAGAACAAAAGAAAAAAGGTGATAGTGTTGCAGTAGGGGACCGGGTTCAGAGGAAAAAAAACATTTTGTCAAACTCTTTTCCCCTCCCTTCCAGCCTTGTCTGGCTTTAATCCAGATGTGAAAGCTACGTGTCTCTGTCTGTATAAGCACCCACACTTCCCCCCTTATTTACGGAACATGCCATCGAAGATTTAAGTTTGGGCTCCATTTTTTGAACAACGTAGATGATAGAAGAGGTAAGTTCGAATTCAAATTCTTCAAGAATCGAATATCAAACCCAAATTTCTAACCGTTCAAGTTCAACAACCAATAACATTTATATATATTAAAATAAGTTATGTTTCTCGGTAACAAATTTGATATAATATGTGTTATTCACTTATCAAATTTTTAAAACTATAAATATATACTCTCTAAGTTTAATATTTATATACATATCCTAAGTAAATCTAATATAATTTCAAAATAAAATCATTTAATAAATTTGGAGATATATTTAAAACATCGGATATAAATTTTGGAGATATATTTAAAACTCCTATACTCTCCGAGGGCATTGAATAACACAATTTTTAAACTTTGAAAATATATTTAAAACATTGAATGACACATTTATAATTTTCTCATATTAAAATATAAATTACATTTAATTACTTCAAACTCGTGTCAAACCGGAATCAACCCTAGAATCATAAATTTAAAGTTTTCAAACACGAACCAAACATTATTACTTTGAGTTTAGTTCAAGTGAGTTGGATTTATTACTACACTGTGACAAATATTTTCAAAAAATAGGTGACAAATATTTTGAAGTTAATGTATCACTTTTATTATATGTACCCACATTCTCTTATTATTTTGTATTGGAAACTATTTTGTACTGTTTCCTTCAAATAAAATGAAGGCAATAAAGGATGAAAATGAATTGACAGCATAGAATTATGTTGATGCTGTAAATTAATCACCTCTAAGAAAGGATCTGCTCTGCCAGGCATCGCCCGTTACGTTGCGTTCCTTCTTATCTTATAGCTAAAACAACTTGTGCATCAACAAGAGTTTATTGTATGATGATAAGAGATCGATCGCAAGATAATTCAATTCATGGGAAAGTAGCAAATATACTCACAATTCACTCTACTTTTGAAACGAAATTGAATACGAGCCTGTGTTTGGATCTTTTACAGCTTTAAAGTTGTCAGTGCTCATCCCAAAACGACCAAGTATAGAGTTTCCCATTTCTTTTAATTTACCTGCAATAATGAATGTGCAAGCTTAATCATCATGCTTATATCTACTTGCATAACTCTCTTTGCCAAAAAATACAAATACTTGCACATCTTTAATCCAAACTACAATGCAGAATAATATTCTACATATATCTCAGCACAAGGATGTATCTATCTATCAATGCTTATTGCAACAGGTAGGAAAGGTGTATAATGATAATGAATGCAGAGAAAAGTAATGTAGATAAAGAAAAACTTGCTTGAAACTGCAATATTGAAAAATAAATGGTAGTTTTTCTCACCAATCATCTCTTCTTTCATCTTTTCTCGTTTTTCATCTGCTAATGGCTTCAAGCGGATGATAGTCTTCCGAGCTTGTTCATTCGAAGGATCCAACTCCAATATTTTATTCATGTCTAAAAATAGGTATGCGTAAACATCATACAAGGAAAAAATGTAAACATCTCGGATTTAAGTTTACCTCCAATTGACTCTTCATAATGATCAAGCTTCTCATGAGCCTCTGCTCTTCTCAAAATAGCTTTTAAATAATTGGGATTCAGTTCTAATGCTGCTGTACATTCTTTGATAGCCTCTTCATATCTTCCCTAAACCACCATTGTATAATAAATATGAGAAGATAACCAATATAAAAAATATATAAGGAGTTACTAATCATCTAAGCATAGAAATAAGCGGAAATACCAGTCGAAAGAGACATGCAGCTTTGTTTGCATAGCACATCGAACGAACTTCACAAGATGAAGGACCTTTTGGGGCAATTTGTACAGCAAACTCATACTTGGCCAATGCCTCATCATAGAGTCCCGCTTTAAATAAGGTATTTCCCTCAATCTTTGCATCATTTGCTTCTGCCAAAACCTTCTGCATCCAGTTAAGAAACACCCCAATATTTACTCATCGTGCCATGATATCCATTACAAATAGCAAATTCGAGTATGAAATCAATTGAAAATTTCGAAATATCACCAATGGGCTAGGAAGATCATTACGAAAATAACATCAGCACCTAGATAAGGTTCAAAACGATAATATTCAACTAGTTAAAGAAAATTCAACTAAAAAAATTCTTCCTGAGGTAAGGTTATGGTTATTAATCATGGAAAAACAAAGAAGCAAGCGATTTGACTACCTCAATAGCTTCAGATCCGATATTTTCAACCTTATCCTGCGGCACTTCTTTCGTAACTCCAGAGCTGGCCTCATCCCCAACACTGCTAACAGTAGATGCACCCTTCTCATTACGGCTATCAGACTCCGTTGGATCATCATTCAGCTCCGTATCGCTGGCGGTCTCATAACCGTCTGAACTGCTACCTGCACCAACCGCTGAAGGTTTCGCCGATTTGAGATTGTTGACAACCGGTGAATCTTCTTCAATAACTGCCATTTCTTATTCCTTTCAGCCGGATGTCAATCTGCCCTAAATCCCAAAACTCAATATGCACGTTAAAGCATACCACAACACAAGCCGTGGAATAAAAATACATTCAACAATAATCTTTAATGGGCCGGCCCGGCCCTTTATTCTTTATAAAGAGCAGAAAGATGATTGGTGTAATTTTGAGCAAAAGTACATAAAAATCAGTCCTTTAATTTAAATTTCGGTGCTTAAATAATGAACAGCATAGCTGAGGTCTTTACTGCTAATCAGTTTCAAAATCTAAATAATTTAAAATTTTAATTCGACATTCAATTGCTGAATTTATTATATTTTAAATAATATTTTTATAATATTGTCCAAATTTAACAAAAAAGTGTAATAATACTAAAGGTATCACTATAACAAAAAACATTTATGTTGAATTTATGTTATAACATTGATTCAATTTCAGTTAAATTTCTAGATTTGAGTTAATGTAAATATGGATTATGCACAAATATAGCGTATAAAAGAGAATAGACTATATCATAAATGACTTAAATAAGACATTTACTATGATTCACTATTTCTTTTGGGTAATCTCCAATAAGATCCGTCCGGAAACTTAATCTCCTTCTCTATATTGTACGTATCATCATTTTTTTATTTTTAATATTAATATCAATATTTGTACAAATAATTTTCTTTTGATCAGTACAATAATATATTGACACTTGAATTTTAATTTTTTATATCATTATTTTTATATAGATTCTACTTATATGTAATGATATTCTTATTATAGAACTCACATTTTATATGTTTTATACTTGTATTTTTTACGTGAGTGAAACATTCTATAATTTTAAAATTTAATTAATTCATTAAGACATTTTTATTACATTTCTAAATTAACAGTGTAATCAAACTATTAAAACTGAATAATTGATCGGCTAAAATCATTAATTCAATAACCGAAACAAAATAAAACTAGTGTGTGTTAGGTCCACATTTGGTTAAGTAAAATCACAATTAAAAATAAGTAATAACCGACAAATCGATTATTTTTCCAATTTATAAGTTTAGATTAATCATAATATTATTGATAATTATTATGATGTTTGATTTTAAATATTTAATTTTTATAATTATTTTTAAACTCTAATATTATTATGAAGAGTTGGCATGAGGTGGGGGTCAATTGTCATATTTCAATATATCCTATCAAGTCTAAATATCTATAAGTTTGATTTGACAATTCAAATCGATATATTACCAACAAATAAATTTCATTAAGATGATCTAACTCCCAGAAAAGTCACTCAATATTTTCCAAACCTACTCCATTAGCATGTTAAACTTCTAGAATCGAGTTAATGTAAATAGGGAGTGTGCATGCATAAGAAGAAAGAAATTGTACTGTAAAAACTTATAAATCATTTATTATGGTTTACAATTTCTATTATAAAAGAATCCAAACTACACGACGATTTTTCATATTTCAACAATAAAAAATAAAACATCATTATAAATTTACAGTTAAATAAATAATAATAGAAAATTCCCAGGCCGTTGATGCCCCAGTGATTCGGAGCTACACAAAAGTAAGGTCACTAAAATCCTAATGAGGGTGCCACTCCCGTTTCTGAATCACGTTGAAACTGGGACGCTTAATCGCGCTGAAACTGAAACGGGGTTGAACCGTTTAAAATTAAAAAAAGTCAGATTCTCAACACATATTTTCGCGAGGCAAAAGTTTTCTCTCTTCGGCAGTGTCAAGTCCTAGGCGAAATTGTGTAAGTTTTTCTTCCAATTTCTTGTATCTTAAATTTCTTGTAAATTTGTATCTTAAATCAATTCGTTTCTTAGATTTGGAGTCTCAAAAAATTGAAGCTTAACCCTAGACTTCGAGTCGGTGCTGGGCTTCTGCTCGTACATTACAAAGGTATGCTGAGAGGCTTCTTCTTGCCTTGAATTCTTTTGTGGTTTAAGTCAGGTATTGGGTAAGTAGCGGAACTCAGACCATCCTGGGTATGCTTTCATACATGACTTTGACCGACACTTATGGACTTTGATTTTAGGCGTAGGAGGTAAACCAAATTCAGTTCAACTACTGAAGATTCTTTCAAAATTTTGTCTGTGATAGGAAGAAAGTAGCCAAAATTCTTTCAAACATATAAATGCTATGCCCCTTTATCTAATGAATTATGTAATCTATTGTTTCAAGTTTCAATTTGCATTTTAATGCTTTAATATTTGATGTTGTCTGAAAATTAGTAGAAAATGATGTTCAATAGATGAAAATATTATTTTGAACTTAGTGACTAATGTTAACATAAGATATGAACTTGAATTCCTTCAAACATTTTTGCATCTTTTTATTTTAATGTTTTTATTTAAAGTATTAATGCAGATTGCTTCTTATTTATATTGAATTTGATTTTATGAATGAGAGTGATGATGCTACTCAACAAGGAAGTTCTTCTATCTCAAGTTCTTCAAAGAAACTCATGCATTCTCTTTGGCGTTTTGTGACAAAATTGGATGAGAATAAAGATGAAGGTAGTATACATTTCACATGTCATTATTGCAATAGTATATATCGTGGTTCTTATTCTAGAGTAAAAGCACATCTGTTGAAAACACCCGATCAAGGAATAGCTTCGTGTTCTAAGGGACAAAAAAAGATTTAGAAGATATGTCTAGATTGCAAAATGACTACACTAAGGGAACGTTAGCTCGTAATGTCTTGAGCAAGAGTTCTTCACCTCTTTATAATGGTCTAATGGATGCTCTAAAGAAGGATAATACAAAAAAAAGAAATACGGGTGGACAACCAAGTCACATGTTTAAACAAGGTTTTAGAGATGAGTTTGATGCTGAAAATGCACGAATGTTCTATTCCAGAGGCATTCCTTTCAATATTGCAAGGAATCCCCATTATAAAAGATCATTTGCTCTATTGACTACGGCATGTAAAATTCAAGGTTTGTTTAAACAAACCTTGAATTTTACTATAATAGGTCTAATTGTTATTTTGTCGTGCAATCTTAATATCATAGGTTATACCCCTCCATCATACGATGCTATTCGAACAACACTTTTGAATAATGAAAGACAACGACTTGAGCTTAAATTGGAAAAAAGAAAGGAGTATTGGACTTCGAAAGGTGTTAGTTTGGTATCTGATGGATGGTCTGATCCGGAAAGAAGGCCACTTATCAACTTTATTGTCGTAAATGATGATGGACCTATATTTCTCCAAGCAATAAATTGTGAAGGTAAAATTAAAAATTCAGTTTTCATTGCCAAACTCATGGATGATACTATTGTAAAGGCTGAGATAGAAAATGTTGTTCAAATAATTACTGATAATGCTAGTGCTTGTAGATCTGCTGGTATTATAATTGAAGAAAAATATCCATATGTATTGATATAATTTGATTAATTTCTTTGTTTTGCATTATTACATATTATATAATAATCATTTATTTTTTTGTGAACAGATTTTTTGGACTCCATGTGTGGTTCATACTGTTAATCTTGTCGTAAAAAATGTTTGCTCTCCTAAAAACACCGAACATAACGCTTTTGCATACGCTGAATGCAGTTGGATTAGCAAGGTTGTCGAGTCTATTGTGATGATAAAGAACTTCATTACTCGACATTCAATGAGGTTAGCTATATTTAAGCGATTCTCAAAGTTGCAAATGCTTCACATAGTTGATACTCGTTTCGCTTCAGCTTTAGTTATGGTGAAAAGATTCAAAAAAATTGGAAATTTTTTGAGGGCCATGGTAGTTGATGAGAGTTGGTCTAATTATCGTAATGATGATGAGGTTAAGACTAGAAATATTAGAGATACTTTGCTAAGTGAGATATTTTGGGAACAAGTTGATTATATTATTGATTTCACTGAACTTATATATGCTATGATTCGAAAATTTGATACGGATACCCCAAGTATTCATATGGTATATCCGTTGTGGCTAATGACAATAGCGAAAGTCAAATCTGTAATATATGCACATGAAAAGAAGGAGCAAAATGAACAATCATTTTTTTGGGATGTTGTTTATGATATATTAGAGAAGAGTAATGTGCATCACACCATTACATGCTCTAGCGTACTCTTTAAATCCCATGTAAGAACGAAATCTTATATTGTGACATATGGAATTTTATTTTGTTTAGATTTATTATAGGTATATTATAATTGTTTTTTAATGTGTAATGTATTGTTAGATGTGCGACTCAACAATGGCAGCAATAAAATCCTTCTTTGCCTCCTCCACAATCTGATCCGGAGGTGTATCGTCTTCGAAGAGATTGCCTAAAGCGTCTATTTCCAGATGATAAGTTAAGACTAGTGGTAAATAATGAGTTTGCAGCATTTTTATCATGTTCAGGTCATTTCAATGATGATGATTCTAAAGTGGAGATATCAACAATGGAACCATTAGTTTGGTGGACAATACATGGAGCAACAGCTCCACATCTACAAAAATTGGCTACACGTTTACTTCGACAGGTTTTTTTATTAGTTTTATTTAATCTTCGATAAATAGAAATAAGGTTGTGTTTGTCTACAATTTGATTTGCATAGGTTTCTTCCTCGTCGTGTTGCGAAAGAAATTGGAGCACTTACACATTCATACATTCTGCAAAGAGGAATAAATTAGCTCCTAGACGTGCTGAAGATCTCGTATTTGTTAATATAAATCTTCGACTACTTTCTAGGAAGACGGCAGAATATACAAATGGTGATTGTAAGTTGTGGGATATAGTTGGGGATGGCCACGACTCGATGACTAATATATGGTTGCTTCAATTTGCCAATTTATCACTCGATGAACCAGAGTTAGAGGATAATGGGCAATGCCATGAATGCTAAATTGGAAATGGACTAAGTTTATTTGGTGTAGACATCTTTTTTAGATATATTTATTATTTTATAATATATATTCACTGCCGCTTCGTAAAACCGATTTATTTGATTTTGTCGCTTCGACGCTTCCGCTTCAACGAATCACCGCATCCGTCCCACCGAATCTCAACAACATAGCTACTTGGTAACAATTCCTAATATAAGTGATGAGAACTCTAGGACCGGGTACCTTGTAATGGGTGAGGCCCAGCAACGGTTGGACCAATTCAAATAGCGAAAATGAATTCCTACAGCCCATTTACACCTCTAAGGAAGAGCGACCCGATGTTCAACTAGAGGACCGAAGCTAACCTTAACGAAATAAAACATTTTCTACCAGGTGGCACCTGGGTTCGGTCCGAGCGGTTACAGAACGGTTACAACTCACGTTTACCACGCTTCGGGCCTTCCCACGTTTACCACGCTTCGGGCCCGATCACGCAGACCACGCCTTTGTCCCAACCTCGTTTTACATCCCGCGATAACAACCTCTAACAAACCTGTCAGAGGCGGTTACGGAGCGTGATTTACACACGCTATGAACTCTATAAATACAAGGTAAGACGACGGAAATAGCAGGACTCTTTGGACGCGGAAGAACATGCCGTTACCCTGCCGGAATTCTTACCGCTTTCTTTTCCTTGTCATTTTCATTAGCCTCTTTTGTATTGACTATGAGTTATTTCATTAGTGAACAGGCTAAGAGCATCATCTGCTCTTAGTCGAGTGGTTTTCACCCCAATTCCTGGGTTTCCACTATACATCGCCGTGCACTTATTTATTTCTAGCTTTTAATCGTATTCCACATCTAAAACAAATCAGAACCGAGTTCGTTTGTTGAACGAACCGGACGACTGTTGGTGCCCCCTAAAAAGGGACCATGACAATCTTATTTTCCCACTCTCAATTAACGATTGTCAATAATAAATACTATTAAGAATTATTATATAATTACCGATAATGTTTTAAGTCATTGAAAAATATATATTATGATTAATCCCAATAAATATTACAAAACTTTTAAATACAAGTATAATGACAAAGCTACAAAATACATATGTAAAAAATATAATATACAAAATTATATATTGCATTTTCTAAACTAATCTTAATAAATACAACGAACTTATTGACACCCAAAAATAATATACAAAGTTATAGATACGTATAAACAAAAAATAACTATACAAAAAAGAGATTATTGGACCTCGAGATGATTGAAGAAAAAAGAGATGCAATTAATGCACGGATGCGTGCTTATCAGCGGAATATGGAACGGGCCCATAACAAACGAGTCCTCCCAAGGGAATTCTTTGAAGGCGATCTNACGCAATCAAAAGGTAACGACCGGGGCTAGATACAAATCGTCGACCAGCTTTTTTCCATGAGGCAATGAGTCAACCTATCAAGAAAGATGTTGGCAAGGACTTTTTACTGGATTTGGAGGATGCCTATCGTGACTGATGAGAACTCTAGGACTGGGCACCCTACAGTAGATAAGGCCCAGTAATATGGTGGAAGTGAAGTTGTGCAACCCATTAATACACTTAACGAAAAACGGCCCGATGTTCTGCAAGAGGACCGAAGATAACCATGGCGAGACAAAACGTTTTCTGGTAACTGGCTCCGTGGTTCGGTCCAAACGGTTACAAACCCGCGCTTTCCACGCTTCGGGCCTACACACGTTTACCACGCCTCGGGCCCGATCACGCAGACCATGCCTCGGTCCCAACCTCGTTTTACATCGCGCGACAACAACCTCTAACAAACCTGTCAGAGGCGGTTACAGAGCGTGATTTACACACGCCACTAACTCTATAAATACAGAGTGCGACTACGGAAATAGCATGACCTTTTGGACGCGTAAGAACATGCCGTTATCCTGTTGAAGTTCTTACTGCTGTCTTACTCCTTGTCATTTTCATTAAACCTCTGCTGTATTCCGTATGGATTGTTTGATTAGTGAACAGGCTATGAGCATAATTTGCTCTTAGTCAAGTGGTTTTCTCCCCAATTCATGAGGTTTCCACTATAAATCGCTGCGCCTCTTTATTGTTTCTAGTGTTAATCGTTTTCCCCATAAAAAACAAATCAAAACCGAGTTCGTTGGCTGACGAATCGGGTGACTATTGGTACTCCTAAAAAGTGATCATAACAGTTTGGCGCCGTCCGTGGGGACGATTCTCTAATCCCATTTGAGTTTTCTAACAGGGATAGGATAATCAAAGGCATGGCGATTGGACTTCGACAAATGACAGTGACTTGCTTCCCGAGAGTCTCCCAGCACCAACATTCACTTTGCAGGATCTGGAAGCTGTCGTCAGGAAGGTGGTACTGGAGATTACGTCGGAGAGAAGTGGAACAGAACCACCGGTTGTTTCGAGCCCTGTTCTTAAAAGCAGAGGATACGAGAGTGATCCTGACGAGCGCAACACTGATGACGAAGAAATCATCAGGCGCGGTGTAACAACGAGGAGGCCCAGATATCGGTCTACTCCTCCTCCCTCGACCAGGGCTCTAACTCCTCCTCATGGAAATGATCAGGAGCAGATGCAGCGGCGAATTGACGAGCTCACCAGGGAGTTGGAGAGCATGCGTGCGTTGAAGGATTGCGAACCTAATCTGGGACGCAATCCTGGTTTATTCAACAGGGCCATGGAGGCCTCAATCAGGCGAAGTAAGGATGATGACTGGTGGCATAATCTGCATGCGGTCCAGACATCATCCCAACAATCTGAAGGCGTATCAGCCGCTTTGGGAGATTTGATGCTCCCCTTCTTTGAAGAGATCTGGGCAGCAGTCCCATATCGGCATTATCGCAACCCCGAGGGGTTGCCGACATTTCGTGGTGACGGTGATCCGATTGATCACGTTGTCGATTTTGAATTACTCATGGGAACGGTTCGGGCCTCAGATTCGCTAAAGTGCCGCATCTTCGTGGCAGGATTACAAGGCGACGCCCGAACGTGGTTCAAAAATTTGCCGGCCTGATCCATACAGTCGTATGGCGGATTTATTTTTGCTTTCTCAGATCAATTTGCTCCAAATGTAGGACCTCCCTAAAGCAGGCAGGAACTATATCAGTTGAAATATATCCCGACAAAAATGAGTCTTCGGTCCTTCATGGAGAAATTCAATAGGACCGCCCGGGGCATCAAGCTTGAGCTCCGGGATAAGATTGATATCCTACAGCAGGTCTTGGGACCGTGGGGCCTTTCGGCTAGTTTGGTAAAGAGCCCACCATCCACCTTGAGAAAACTTTTTCAGAAAATCAACAAGTATATTAAGGGTGGATGAAGCGCTGGGGCTAGGCTATCGGAAACCTAGCGGGAATTCTGAGCTCGCAGGTGATCATAGGGTTTCCTACCCTAAGAAGCAGTCGCGAGAAGTAGCGGCTGTAGGCGAGAAAGATGTCCCCCCGAAGCAGGAGGACAATCGGGTATATTGCGAACTACATCATAATCGCGATCACCCGATTCTGAAGTGCCCGCTATTGAAAGAAACAGTAGCGACAATGAATAAAGAGAAGTCCGACCGGAACGGTCAGAAGGGCAAGCGAGCAGAATCTCCCCGAAAGGGCCACGAGGGTGACGATCGTCACAGGCCGCGGGGAAGGGATAATCGGGGGCAACGGTCTCCTTCGCCAGAGCAAGATAGAGGCCAACACGGTCGAGAGAACCGTGGTCATGGCCGAAGAAGAAGATGGCGGGGCAGTGGCGGTAGAGCCCCGCAGAACGAAGGTGGAAGATAGGAGCAGACCGCTCCTCCACCTGCGGGAACAGGTGCCCAACCTCCTCAAAATTAGGCGGCACCCAGAGAAGTAGCCGGAGATATTTATGTTATCTCCGGTGGTCTGAGAATAAATGAATCGGTCCGGGACCGAAAGAGAACCGTGCGTGGAGACTCCGCTGAGAGCTCTGAATCTGTGGCGATGGTTAAATATGATCCAGCGGAACGGACCCCTCCCTTTGGGGATTATATCACTTTCACTATGGCCGATCTGGAAGGGATCATCAATCTATGCGATGATCCCCTCACCTTCACTGGAGTCATTGGGAATCGTCGTGTCCACAAGATCCTAGTGGACACCGGGGCTTCGTGCAATCTAATGAAACAAGAAGTCGCCGAAATGTTGGGAGCTGCTGCTCATGACCTCCCTATCGCTAATATAACTCTTTGGTCGTTCGACCAGAAGAGCGTCATTCCATGCGGGAAGATTTTATTCCCACTCACCGTTGGAGAACCATCCAAGGACTGATTGGAGGATTTGGAATTCATTGTCGTCGAGGTCGACTTGGCTTACAACGCCATTGATGAGAACTCTAGGATCGGGTACCTTGTGATGGGTAAGGCCCAGCAACGGTTGGGTCAAGTCAAATAGCGAAAATGAATTCCTACAGCCCATTTACACCTCTAAGGAAGAGCGGCCCGATGTTCAACTAGAGGACGGAAGCAAACCTTAACGAAATAAAGCGTTTTCTGCCAGCTGGCACCTGGGTTCGGTCCGAGCGGTTACAGAACGGTTACAACTCACGTTTACCACGCTTCGGGCCTTCCCACGTTTACCACGCTTCGGGCCCGATCACGCAGACCACGCCTCGGTCCCAACCTCGTTTTACATCCCGCGATAACAACCTCTAACAAACCTGTCAGAGGCCGTTACGGAGCGTGATTTACACACGCTATGAACTCTATAAATACAGGGCAAGATGACGGAAATAGCAGGACCCTTTGGACGCGGAAGANGAACATCGCAAGTGTATTTGCGGTGTCCGTGCGGGAGGGGTTGAACCTGCTTCGGTCCAACTGACCTATGCGTGGGTGAGTTATGCGTGGCCATACTTTCAACAGATCCTCTTTCGGAACTGTCATCCACATATAACAAGCCTCCCACGCATGGAGAGACTGTTATTTATCTACAATTGCGCACTCCTTGGTGCGCACCGCTATGTAATACAACTTACGGCACCCCAACAGTCCCTTCCCCTTTCGGGACCCAACCAAGAACATGTTAAAGAAGTGTTTTAAGGTTGGAGCCCGATTCTGTTGGTGACAATAAAAAATGAACGCTACAATATACACGTAACTGCCCGGGAATAACGCAAAAGTGGGGCAGTGGATTTCTTTAAGCACGGCCGCTACAAAAGGATGTAGCGGAAAACGAAGCCCGCACTTCAAAGAGGCGTAACTAACCGGAATAGCAGACGCCGGCACATTCATTTCTGCCGGAAGGAAACAGGGAATATCTTCCCATCCCTTCCAAATAGAGTAATGTGCCGGGATTGAAAACCTAGACCTAAACTCCTCAATGTCCAACTCAGACATAGAAGGATAACGCATTTTGTGAGGAGCCATGAGAATATACCTTAGAAAAAGCGGATTGAAAGAAGGTCGGACGAAAATCGGTTGAGGGCACAAGAAATTTGCTGCAATTTCTTTTCGCGAGAATGACGATGAGAATAAACAGTGCCCAAAATCCCAATTTAAATATTAATCTCCCAGCCAATGGCGTGCCGCCACGTAATACTGCCCAAGACTGTGACAGTACGGGGCGCACTCATCACGTCTCTTGAACTTTCGAATGTGAAGAAGCGCGGGTCGAGATATTAATATTTAAAGAATATCAAAGATAAAAGTATAATTTAAATATACGTTATTAGGTCTTAAGCGTGTTTGATCCATACACTAAGGCAAACATCAGTCCCCTAGACTCTCACTACCTACAGGTACGGTTCCCTGTTCTCATGAATGTGCATACATCATGTGATCGGCCTTGTATCACCTCTCCGATTGGCAATCAAGCCCGAGGGGCTGGTGATGAGAACTCTAGGACCTGGTACATTGTGATGGGTGAGGCCCAACAACGTTCGGGCTAATTCAAATAGCGAAAATGAATTCCTACAGCCCATTTACACCTCTAAGGAAGAGCGGCCCGATGTTCAACTAGAGGACCGAAGCAAACCTTAACGAAATAAAGCGTTTTCTGCCAGCTGGCACCTGGGTTCGGTCCGAGCGGTTACAGAACGGTTACAACTCACGTTTACCACGCTTCGGGCCCGATCACGCAGACCACGCCTAGGTCCCAACCTCGTTTTACATCCCGCGATAACAACCTCTAACAAACCTGTCAGAGGCCGTTACGGAGCGTGATTTACACACGCTATAAACTCTATAAATACAGGGCAAGACGATGGAAATAACAGGACCCTTTGGACGCGGAAGAACAGACCGTTACCCTACCGGAATTCTTACCGCTTTCTTTTCCTTGTCATTTTCATTAGTCTCTTTTGTATTGACTATGAGTTATTTCATTAGTGAATAGGCTAAGAGCATCATCTGCTCTTAGTCGAGTGGTTTTCACCCCAATTCCTGGGGTTTCCACTATACATCGCCGTGCACTTATTTTTTTCTAGCTTTTAATCGTCTTCCACATCTAAAACAAATCAGAACCGAGTTCGTTTGTTGAACGAACCGGACGACTGTTGGTACCCCCTAAAAAGGGACCATGACAATCTTATTTTCCCACTCTCAATTAACGATTGTCAATAATAAATACTATTAAGAATTATTATATAATTACCGATAATGTTTTAAGTCATTGAAAAATATATATTATGATTAATCCCAATAAATATTACAAAACTTTTAAATACAAGTATAATGACAAAGCTACAAAATATATATGTAAAAAATATAATATACAAAATTATATATTGCATTTTCTAGACCAATCTTAATAAATACAACGAACTTATTGACACCCAAAAATAATATACAAAGTTATAGATACCTATAAACAAAAAATAACTATACAAAAAAATTAAATATTTTTAAATACAAGAACTTGCAGTATTATATAAGATACATTCTTCCACTAGATATTCTATTATTCGAATTAAACTATTCAAACAACAAAAATAAATTAGCTACTATATCGCTTAAATTTGAATGAATTAGAATATATAATACACAACGATTCCAATATCACAACAAATATATATGATAAGAACTTCGGAACCCAGTATCTCTAACTGGACAAGACCCAAGCCATTCTAGACCGACCCAAGTAATGGAAGCCGAACCTCAAGACCCCTAATCCAACCTCCAACAGAAATTCAACCCAATAAGGATAGATTGATCCGAAGGCCCATTTGGGCTAAATCCATTAATCAATAGCCAGGACCGAAAGATAACGATGTACGTTATCCATCACTTCGGGTACCGATCCATAGGATTGGTTCAGACGGTTACAGCCCACGTGTTTCGTGCTCTTGGCTTGGTCATGCTTTCCACGCTTCGGGCCCAATCACGCAGACTACACTTCGGGTTCATCCACATTTTCCGCCATGGGAAAACGACATTGTCAGATGTGGTTCCAGGGTGTGATCCCCACACGTTCCATTCTCTATAAATACATGGCTCGATGGTTAATTGAAGGATGACCTTTTGAACACGCAAATCAACCGACACTCTACTGGTTTTACCCTTTACGCTTTCTTATTTACCCTCCTCATCTTCATAAGCCCTTATTATTTGTGGTATGAACTATTTCATTAACATATCGGCTAAAAGTGTTTTCGATTCTTAGTCAGGTGATTTTTCCTTTTTTTCGAGGGGTTTTTCCACTCTAACCAGTGTGTTATTTGCTCCTTCATTTTTAATCATTTCCCTTATTCAAACATATTAAATCCGAGTTCATTTTGCTACGAACCGGACGACTGTTGGTACCCTTGGTCTTTTGACCACAACAATATGTATAATTTAAACATAATTATTCAAATAACAAAATAAGACATTCAATCAATGTCACATAATAATACTAAAAAAATATGACTTTGGACGTGCTATAGCTAGTACTTGCTCTAATCAAAGCATATGGTTTGTTGACATTACAAGCCATTTAATACTAAAAATACATTATTTTAAATTTTTAAGGATACATTGACATTCAATACACAAACACAAACACAAACACAAACACAAACACTTTTTATAATATGAAGGATATGAAATAAGTCATATTTATTGTTGAGAGAAACAAAGAAAAAAACAGCATGTGAATAATTAGAACACAACATATTATGGCAAGTTTAACAACACAATCTACATTACAAACAATATACCAAACAGACAAACCTGGTTTCACTGAACACCACCCTTTTAAGCCTGTTTCGAACTCTTGTACATCTCGTCGATGATTCCCTTCAACATAACAATCATTCGTCGAAATCATTCAATCATAACTCACAATTCAAATTGCTCAAACAAACAAACCTGGTAGTATTTGAGTAACTGAGGCCTTTTCTTCTTGAATGTAGGCGTGATGAGATCTCGTTCCATGTCGAATGGGATGGGGTTGAGATGAACGTCTTTAATAAACTCGAACCCTTTCAACTGTCATCCAAAACAGGAACCGGGATAACCAACCGCATATTCAAAGCTGAAGTAAATTAGAGGCAATGGAAGATATAAAGAAAACCTTCTTTTCGTTTGCAATCCCTTTGAGTGCTCCAAGAATGTGTTCCTTTACACTGGGATTCTTACACAGGCTGTTGAAATCTCCAGATATACCATTCTCTTCGGCCCATTTCTCTAATGCCGGCTGATTCGGGTTAATAACAGCAATAAGAAATGATTCAAAGCTGTTTCCGTACACCCAGATCTGCATGTTATGGATCATTGATTTCCTCAATATGTATTTCAAGAGTATATAAATTTCTAAGCACTAAATATCAACAAAGCAGAATACCGAGTCAAGAACAGCTAGATTGCCATAGACATTTTCAAGATTCTCAACAGCAACATACTCTCCTTGAGAAAGTTTGAAAATATTCTTCTTTCGATCTATAATTTTCAATGATCCGTCTGCTTTCCATTCACCAATGTCGCCTAAAACACAAATTGACATGTGAAACGCAGCAAAAAGGGAATGAAATTTGAAGTTCAGCACACTAACCTGTATGAAACCAGCCATCAACAAAAGCTTCTTTGGTTAGGTCTTCACGTTTGTAATAACCTGAGAAAAGAGGGTCTCCTCTAACACAGATTTCTCCACGAGGTGTTGTAGATTGGGCATCATAGTTCATCTCAGGGACAGATTCAAGACAAACATCTACATTAGGGACTGGAGGACCAACTGTGCCAAGCATGCTCATTTTGCCTGGCAACGAGACAAATGTACCAGCACATGTTTCAGTCAAACCTACAGTAAGGAAACAAAGTCAGTTGCCAAAAAAATGTTTTGCTGTTTGAATTTCACTGCACAGATAGTACAAAATCCAGTACTATTTGATCACTAGATTGCCACATTAATTGTTCCTAGAGTATGCTTCATTTGAAATTGGATAGAAAATATAGAAAACAACAAGACTATCCAAGAAGAAGATACACATGACGGCATTGCAAACTAATAAATGAAACTAACTCAGGCAAAAATACCCAAACAAAGCAAAAAATATTTCCTAAAAAGAAGCAAGGCTTAGGAAGAAATATTCGGTACCATATCCCTGGATAACATAAGAGCATGTTACAACTCTCAGGAACTCTTCAACATGGGGAGCTAGAGGTGCTGCACCGGATAAAATAAATCTTACTTTACCTCCTAAACCTTGTTTTACCTATAATGGTACACCAAAAGGATATAAGTGGTTTACATGACACCTTTAGCAGGTAAAAATATATTAATAGTGACCTTATTAAATACTAATTTGTCGGAGAAAGGGGCTGCCTCGGAAACCTTACAGCCTTTCCTCATATTACGAAGTTTCCTAAAAAATAATTTAGAATTACATTAAGCACACGATTCACTATTCATTTGACAATGTTCCGCTATTAAATAATGAAGGTAAAAAATGTATAGATGGGCTCACAATCATGAGATATTATTGAGGATAAACCACGTATAGATCAATTTTGGGACACCGTATAATTTTCCAACCAGAAAAACCTCAATAAACTGCACGAACTTACAGAAAATATGCAAGGTTGAATAGCGTATTCTTCACTAAACCTCCTGAAGATATTTTCTGCCTCAACCCTGTAAAAAAATAGAATATGAGAGAGGAGAAACAAAAGTAGACACGATTCGCAATTTCAAAAGACAAATCTATTATCTTCACCAAGAAAAAATATAATTAGTAGTATTGTTAAAGGAAAAAAGCTACATTAAAAGATGAGAACCAACCTGAATAAATTCTGTCTAATACTCGAGGAACTGCACAGAAAATAGTGGGTTTAAGCTCCCCTATATCTTCAACAAGCAACTTGACGTCCTGAAAACAAAAAAAGTTATGACATGTGAGATGCAACATTTGATTCTTGATAAAAGAAAACAAGACTTCTTACCCCACGCCAGAATCCAATTGAACCCCCATGATGGATCATGCACTCCTCAATGGCGCGATCAAAGATGTGGGCCAATGGGAGATAGGACAGATATGAGTCATTTTCAGTAATCTGATAAAGGTGAGGGGAGCAAAATCCAGTATTACCGCCAATAAATTGAAATTGATAGTACCAAGAGTAAACATTCTTTGAAATATTAGAAGCAATAGCAAATATATATCACACCCACCGCTTCATCGACATTCAGGAGTACCGATTTTACACCAGCTATTAAAGATATAATGCTATTGTTTGAAATCAAGACGCCCTTGGGGTCTCCTGTAGTTCCACTTGTATACATTATAGTGCAAATATCAAATTTACTTTTCTCAGGAAGATCAAAATGTACATCCTGTCCCTGTACAATTTAAAAGGAAAGAAAGTTGAGAAGTTTATTTTATTTCACACCAGTAAAATACTTAGGTGAACTGGATGATAAATATAAGTAAGGCAATAATCCATCAAATAAAAAACAATTCAAGCATTATGACATTCTATCAATGTAAATGTATCGTTTTGGATTTTCATTTACTGGATTCATTCACAATTTAATTTCTACTTTCTACACTACTATGATATAATTCTTCAGATCAATAAGATATCCTAATACAATTTAGGTCAAGAGTCCCACTTGATCCTGTCCCCATTGAATCGTTCACCATATCATGGCATCCAAGTATATCATACCTTTTTAAAAATATCACTTAATTTCGACACCTTTAGTTGTGCGCCTGCTCACACAACAGACCACTCCACAACCGCTTCTGGATGAGTATATTTCCTAATGCACTAATAGCATTTTATTGTCATCGGTACTGCTACAATTCTCCTATTGTCTTATTTTCACTTGCCACTCACACATTTGCATCAACATTCTTATCTCTAGATTCGCTATAAGAGCATACACATTGATAGGAGATGAGTTCTAACACACCCAAATAGAAGTTCATACTTGCATTTCAAATATGAAATTTATCTACTTGAGTTAACAGTCCTGAGTTCCTATATTTGGAAACAGATCATTTTTCAAAAGAAATGCTTACCAATGATAAGAAATCATTCCATGAATATATCGCTAAACCAAAGTTTTCATATTCTTCCTTTTGTTGAGAGGTAACTTCTCCAAAACTGACAATTGCTGCAAATTAAATGCCGCATATTAGAAGTGATAGCATTCATTTATCTACATTACTGAAATCGGCATATACAAAACACTTACTTTTCAAACACTCCGAAGCACCTGGAAGTGTTTTTAGAAGCTAGAAATAAAAGACCAGGTCTCAGGGAAGTTATATTCACCAAAGCAGATACAAAAATCAGGCATGCGATACATAATAAATGCATTCATCGAAATTGGCATAGGTTAAAAAATCATTCCAAAATAAAACTGCCATAACCGCAAATCAATCTACATGGCATATGATGGAGAGAACGTTAGATAAAAGTGTACCTCTGGTATCTTCTTCTCTTCCACAAAAGCTATTTCAACTTCTGCATGGCATATGATGAATTCTACAGCACCAGCACCTGAACCAGTAAAATGGAAGAACGAAACATTTTTCAGCAGCATGCATTAAAAATTAAGGGAGGTTGAGAGCAAAACATACCTAAGGTGTCATACAATGGGACACAATAAAGTCCATGAGCATTACACGCCTGAACCAATTTTAAAACCATTGGCAAAGTAAGAATAAAGTACAAGATATCTTAGATGTAGAAGGATTCAATTCGTCTTCAATGAATGAGTACTAAAATTTTATTGCAAAAAAACATTTAAAAATAAGATATCAAATACTAATGAATCAAAAGCACAATCCCATATACTCCGCTAACAAAATAAATGCAGAAATGACGAGATTACCTCCATGCTGATAACCCACTCTATGGAATTAGCACCATAAATTCCACAACGTCCTCCCTGAGCATGATAAGCAAAATTAGACAAAAGGTGCCAGGATATAGAACGAGCTGAAAACAATTCACAAAAGAGAGGGGTGGTTTGATAACCTAGGACCACAGTAAAAACCGTTTAAAAAATATTAAATAGATACTTGCATTAGTATAATCCATTACAGGTTTATTAGTAAATAAAAATTTAAATGTAGATACTAGTATCAGTTAAGAAACTAATTAGCTAGTAATACTTACAAAACATAAAAAAATTGTAAGAATAAATAGGAGTCGAGATTGCTTTGGATTTCACAAAGAGGGCAATACGGTCATACTTGAGAAAAGGAAATCTGAAATACACACCTTTTCAAGGCCACAACTGCGGATGGAATTACCAACT
Organism: Utricularia reniformis; assembly: GCA_009725065.1. Taxonomy (NCBI): domain Eukaryota; kingdom Viridiplantae; phylum Streptophyta; class Magnoliopsida; order Lamiales; family Lentibulariaceae; genus Utricularia; species Utricularia reniformis. The sequence goes on along the minus strand of RWGZ01001802.1, from coordinate 563,427 downwards.
TTGAGCACCATGTCGTACACTTCTCTGTAAGTCTTCCAGGCATACTTACCTGGCTGGAAAAGAAATCAATAAAATAATGGAATTTTGCATTCAAATAGGGTCAATGAGGTTGAAAACAAGAATAGTAGCAAGAAAACTGCAGATAAGTACTATCAGATACCTTCCCATCTGTACGGCGACCAAGCATCTTGTTATTGGGATATTTCTCAACAGACAGACTGCCACAGCAAGTAAAATTACTAAATTTAAGAAATTTCTTGCAATGAAAATTTAAATATTTCAATTCAAGGCAATGCAGCAGTCGGGTATGCATGATTCAAAAGCACATATGTATTGCATGCTGGCCCTGATCCAAAAGGTAACAAAACAAAAATGGACTTCAGAAATTTTACAAATTTCAAAATGCTAACTATTCTCCAGCTTTAAAATTTTTGCTTCCACTTGAAAAATTTACTTGCAGAACCAGCGCATGCTTTTCTACTGTATGAAAACACCAAAGTCTCTAGTACAGTCTCCATAGTAAGTATAAGAATCACCGCCTCCAGAATATACAGGAGCAACATGACTTAAGGTGGAAATCACACTCAATACTATAGATCACAGAAGAGTCCCCAATCCTCGTTCCAAATAATTACACCCCAAAGCTTGCTCAAATACCATCAGTGTTCCTATCAAAATTATAATAAACAAAGGCAACCCAACATCACTATTTCAGCAGGCACAGCCAATCGAGTGCCATGACGCTGATTCCTCGCATCTTAAGCTTTTCAAACACAAGAAAATCACTACTATGTTTTTTCATTATTCAGAAACTTCTTAGAGTAGATGAATCTTTCATCGCAAAACAACAAAAAACTCGTAAGTGACGAAAACTCGATTTCCTCAGCAAAAGTCCGTTTAATGCGTACAAAAAGCTATCTGTCTAATCACACAAAACGTGATACTATCTCTTAATATTGGCAACTTATTTAGACAGTAAAGAGAGATTGCAAAAACTTAAAAAAGAAAACAACGGACACACCAGCAAACTCACTCCATGAAGTAAAAAACGATAACGGAAATGAAAAGCTGAGAATCGGACCGGAAAATATCCCAGCAACTCTCTAGCCCGGGAGTAGACGCCGGAAAACCATTCTTAGCAAAAACACTTCGGTAAACCGGTCCAATGGACGGTCTACTATCCGTCGCCGGCTTAGCTGCCTCCACCTCCACAATGAATCTCTCCGCCATCTTCAGTCACACTAACAATGCAATCTCTACGATGCCTTCGTAAAAGAATCGTTCAGGAAATGGAATTTGTGAACCTCTGTGGATTGACTAAATAAGAGCTTGTTACGATGACGCGTAGGGGTAGAGAAAATTATCTGCTTGACTTTTCGGTCAAGTCGATTTCACGGGAACTCCAAGTTCAAAAATATAAGAAGTCATCGATAAGTTATATTTTATAACCTTTAAAATAAAAATTTAATAAAATAGGAACGAAAATATTAATATATGACGAAAGATAAGTAATATGTCATATAATATAAATAAATAGAATAATCATATACTTAATTGAGAGTAATTAAAAATATAATAAAATAACTATAAAATTATAAAATGAAAAATAATTTAAAAATATAATATATATATTAAATAATGAACACGAGTATTATAGATGAAATATGAGAACATATATACAATATATGCAAAATCGTAGAATTTTTTAAAAATAAATTATTAAGAACTCCATATTTAAAATAAAATTAAAATAAATATTAATATTAAATAGTTAATGGATAAGTACTACATGTCTTGATCGAAATTGGAAAATAGTATGGAAACTGGAAAGTTTGGCTTAGGTAAATCGACAATACTTTACAATATTTTTGTTTTCTTAGGTAAATCGGCATTAAGACCATCATTACTGGACGTCTTAAAATAGACGATATGCAAATTTGGTTCTCGTAGTTCCTAGTTATGACAATTTAGGTTCCCCTACTTTTGTAATTGTGACACATTAGGTTCTTATACTTTATATCTGACAAAATTGATTCTCATATTTTCCCACATTTGGTAAAACTAGTCATCCAAGTTATATGTATATGGCAAATTTGGTCCCGAAGTTTCTGATTTGTACAATTGAAGCCATTGAACTTTGGTAATGACATATTTGGTCCTCGTAATTTCATAATTTTGACAAATTTGGTCATTTCTCATATCGACATCACAAACCGATTGAAACCATTCTCATAAAGATAGTCATAGCCCAAAATTGAACAAGATGAACTACCTTCGAGGCTTCGCGTGAGCAAGCAAGGAAGCCGATAAACGTGAATCTGATAGCAACAACCCAAAGTCAGAGTTCTTGAATTGAAGCCGAGGGAAACTCATAGACAAAGTTCTTCAATTAACTTGAATTAACATCTAACTTAGAATGACTGATTTTGTCAATTTTTGAAAACTACGGAGATTAATTTTGCCACTGCATGTAAACTACGATGACCGATTTTGTTCGATTTAATTTTGGGGACCAAATATGAACTTAAAGGGTCGATTTTACCAAATCTCCAAAATTACGAGGATGAATTGTATAAATTATTCAAAGTTTAGAGACTGAAAACGCCACAAATAAACTTCGATAAATAAATTTATCAAAATCATCAAAGTACGAGTACCAATTATTTCATTTTCTCATTTAAAATTAAGTACAAAAATTTCATGTTGGACCTTGAGTTTATGTCTTGGAGAGAGAGAGTATTCTACTCTTTCTCCTCAAACATTTTTTAATTTGCTAAAAATATTATAAAAGTAAAATTTTAAAATGATTGTAAATAATATGTATTTACAATTGATCGTAATAATACTTTTATCGATAATATTATGATACTTGGATATTAGATATGGGATAATAGTCAAATGTGATACTAGGTGATGGATGTGGAATTTATTTATTTTATCAAATCGGTCAAATTTAATGATGTAAATTAAGACTCTTAAGGTAAATTTAGGAAATCTAATGTAAATTTCCACTCTGATGAGAACCCTTTTTGTACCGGATACCCTCTAATGGACACAACTCAAGAAAATTCAATCCAAGATCCTACCCAATGTTAGGTGTGGATCAGATGTCAATCGAGTACACTTAGAAGATGTTCGATATTGGTATGAATCGGTCTAGGACCGAAGTACGCAATGATGAAGGATCTGTCACGAAGGATCGAAGTGTGGAAATCAGATGATGATAGCTACGCTTGGATGATGGGACCTGATGTGTCGATTGGGCACACTTAGAAGATGTTCGGTATCGGTACTGCTCGGTCATGCTTGGACCGAAGTACGCAATACCGAAGAAGACAAATGAACCGAAGCAATCGGTCGAGAACCGAAGATATGAGATGGATGCAATCGGTCGAGGACCGAACTGAGATATGGTGAGACTCACTGGTCTAGGATATCGACAGTTATGGAAGAATATATTAAAGGAAACAAGATCATATCAAATCAATATATATTGACGCATATATATGATTTGATCATAGATAATCATATATGGGGATATGATCAAATATTATGAATATTTGTTAATTACCTTAATTATCTCAACCACTTCATATATATAAAGAGGCTTGGGGTTCATTGTTTTGAAGGACTTCGGTCCCATCATCTCTTGTTGTCTACGAGTATGAGAGAACTCGTGTGTGAGTGTGTTGTATTCTTCTTCCGATAGTGGATTTGACCGTTCCGCCGGTCACGTGGTTTTTCACTCGCATTGGGTTTTCCACGTTAAACTTTCTTGTGTCGTTTTTGTTTTTTTTCTTCAACACTGTTATTATTCTTAGGTCCCTCTAATCCGTCGAGATTTTTCGGGGAGAATTTCATGAATAAATAATATTAGAATTGAAGTTTTCAAAACTAAGTATCTTTCTTAAATAATTACAAAACTAATCATCTTCTATTATTTTATTAATATCTTTATTTATTATCTAATTCCTTAATTCAAAAATAAATAAACACATATTTGAAGGATTGAAATGCAATTTATTTATCTATTCTTTATTTTTATAAATTTTAAACATTAAATTTTTAAAACCAAAAGTAAAAAACATTAAACTCTAATACTAAAAATATAATGTATTTAAGTTTTACCATGAATCGAGTTCGTGTAGGGGTGAAAGAATCGAATTGAAGTGAATTGGAGTTTTAAAATTCTAGTTTACCCGATGTTTTTATACCGGGCGGTACACAAAAAACATGGAGGTACCAGTAATTTTTTTTTGGGTTGACTCAAAATTTTTTTTTTACTGATCGGTATATCGCTTGTATACCAGCCATACCCCTCATACCAGTCCGGACCGGTACGAAATTCCGAACCGATATGAAAACATTGAGTTCACCTCCAAATATACAAGTTTTGGTTTAGATTTGAAAACTAACAAAAATTTTTATTTGATATTATTCCCGGATTCAGATAATTTGAATATGATTCAAATTAAGTGCTACTAATATTATATTATTGGCTCACAAATCGAGTCATTTCGATTCATCATAAATTTTGATTTCAGAGATTCGATTCATTAGTAATTTGAACTCGAGTCTTGATCGAATTGACTCAAAAGGTTATTAAATCGCATTGGATCAAAAAGTTTGTCTAGATAAACCTTTTGAGTTTAATATATAAAGTTTACAATTAATAATTTAAAGTAAAAATAAAGAATAAATAAATAAATTACATATCAATCCTTCAAATATGTGTTTATTTATTTTTGAATCAAGGAATTAGATAATAAATAAATATATTAATAAAATAATAGAAGATGATTAGTTTTGTAATTGTTTAAGTAAGATGCTTAGTTTTGAAAACCTTGATTCTAATATTGTTTATTCATGAAATTCTCCCATATTTTTTGCACACGTTTTTAATCCCCAACACCCAAGACTAGATGATTGGACACATGGCAGAATTATGTGCACGGCTAAGTGTTGGAGCGGTCCCGTTGGTTAATTGGTCCTAGATGTTGCTTCTAATAGGATCGGGCTGGGCACCATCAAAACAATCCTGACTTGTTCAACGGGTCATAATAAACGATTGACATTTGTGTCAAATGCACATCAAGGAGAAATGTTCTTTATTTTCATTGATCTTATAATAGTTATTGGTGAGGAACAAGCAAGGAGGAAAGCACAATCAATGAAATTTTTTTACTCCGTACCATGGTTTTTTATTTGTTCTTTGAGATTTTCCATGTCAAATCATGTGTTCTTATTTGTTTTTTTGGCGCAAATTGTCTCTACAACAATTATAAATTAAAGTTGAATTTTGTTCATTAATTTGATTACAATTCGTTGATTGTTGATATTCCTAAAAAGAAACCACTAATACATTCATATTAATTATTATAGAAAGTATAGTAATTAAAATTAAAATGATTGTTCTTATTAAATTAAACTTAGTTAGTTGAATGTCATGTACTATAAGTTATGAAAATGAAAATATATTACACTATTTGAACAAAAATATGTACATATAGCCATCAAAATTCACTTAAATGTAATGTATACTTCAAGTTACCAGCACCGTTAACATTGACTCTCTAAAGGTGTCGTTAAATTTTTTTTAGTAAAGTAGAGTTTTTGATAGAGAAATCGTGTTTAACGATAAATTACTATCGACAACATACTATACATTAATTTGAAATGGAAGACGTAAATCAGATACTATTGTTACTTTTAACAAATTAAGAAAGTCATATTTTGATATTTTGTCTATAATTGATATATTGAAATATCTTCTATATTTGAAATAATGAAAGTATACTTTGAAATACATATGATTTACCAAAATGTTTTATATTCTTATACATGTTTCTCGAACTTCAAGGGTTACTTTTGCATAATTTTTCAAACCTCAATGGTCTAATTTGCATATTTGTAAACTTTGAGAATCAATTATAACGGAAAATTATTGGCTAAGTTAACGGAAAAACAAGTGTTATAATGTTAGGAGTATAAAACAAACTATATTGATAACTTGGTGTGTAATTATTGCAATTTCGTAAGTTGGAGGTATGACATTATACAACTCGTAAATTGAAAGATTAGTTATGCAGTTTTCTCTTTTTAAGAGTACAGTTTTTCTAACATGACTCCAACAAGATATATAAGAAAAATATTTTGAGAAAATTATGCGAATAATATTACTAGTTTAAAATAGCGTCAAGTAATGTCTCCAAATTTTAGAAATGCCATATTTGGTTTCTGAAATTTTAAAACCGTTTAAAAATGACCATAATGAATAGTACTAGTTTATGTCTATTTCTTTGTGAGTGATTTTTATAACGTATGTGTTGTTTTTTGAATTTTTCATTAGAAGTATAATCATTACATCATTTTAAGAATAAGTGATCGAATACATACGAATGATGTGTTTAAAATACGATCAAATCTTAACAGCTTTAGATATTCGGAGTGTCATTCACATCCTTGTAAAACTAGAGGTATGATATTTATAACATTTTAAAGTTATTTTTCATTTTTTAAAGTTAGGGAGATAGAACTTTTAAAGTATTTTCGAATATACTTTATGTAATTAATTAGTTGCCCAATTATTATTTTATGATATTTATTTATTTAATTAAACAAAAATTGCAACCACCACCCATGTTCGAGGGCCATGGTATGCGCAACATCGTTTTTGCGTGTGAAAAAGCTCGGAAAATGGGAGAGACGACAGATGAGAAACAAATTGAGGATTTTTTCTTAGTTTTCAACGACAATTCCTTTTCCGGTGACTGAGACGCAATCGGAAGCCTTGGGGCTTATGATCATTGTTAAAGTGAATAGGATTCCGGTGAGAATTCGAAACGCCAAAAGCCATTATGAAGAAGAGTCGGAAGGCTGAGCCCGTTAAACTGACACCTAGATTGTGTTATGACGTCAAGATTCCCAACCTTGACGATAAAAATTCCAAAAGAAGCTTCTGCAACATTTCCGTTCACCTCTTCTTCTCCTTTTGGTGCGCTGCTGCCTTGTTTCATGCTAAATTTGGTGTCACACGGGGAAATGAATGTACGATCGTCCTTTACTTTTTCTTCTATTCGTTTTTATTTATGTTTTTTTACATGGGCTAGTGTTAATTATACTTAGTATTCATTGATATGGGAAATGTGGAATTTTTGCAGTATTTGAAGATACCTACTGGGAATCCAATTACAGTTTGCACTTGTTAGCAAATGTATAATCCATTTTCTTGGCACTGTTGACTTTGAATGAGATACTGTGTTGTGTTTAAGAAGTTGATGCCTTGAGAATTATTTTGTTTACAGGGGATTTGTTCAATTACAATGAAAGCTCATCTGGCTCTATACACGATGAGAATTCATGTAATTACACCACTCCAATTCGAGACAATGGATTCGACGATATCGCAAATGGAGGTGAAATGGAAGTTAGAGCACCTACGATTACTAACTATTCCGATCTTCATGATTCAGAACCATTCAGCTCCAGAATTTGTAGATTAGAAGACATGGTTTTTATTTTATTAGGCTACGAAGACAATATGTGCAGCAAAAAACAGTATGAACAAGAGGGGGGAAGTAAATCAGATATGTTGAAGAATGGAGGGATACAATTAAATTATCTCCATCTTGATGAATTCAAATACATCTCAAGCCAAGAAAAAGATGCTTCCTCTCGCCCTTTGGTAAATATTACCCACCGGCTCGAGCCTGATGGAACACCCTATAACTATGCCTCAGCTTCAAAGGGTGCTAAAGTGGTGGGACATAATAAGGAAGCAAAGGGAACAGGAAACATCCTTGGCAAGGACCATGATAAATATCTTAGGAATCCATGTTCTGTGCCAAATAAATTTTTTATCATCGAGCTTGCTGATGAAACTTTGGTTGATGCTGTGAGAATAGCAAATTTTGAACATCATTCTTCAAATTTCAAAAATTTCGAATTGTTGGGAAGCTTGGATTATACTACTGATACTTGGAATCATTTGGGATCATTTGTAGCTACAAATGTTAAACAAATGCAATTTTTCAAGCTCCCGGATCCCAAATGGGTTCGATATTTGAAAGTAAATCTACTTAGCCATTATGGTTCTGAATTCTATTGCACAATAAGTGTTGTGGAAGTGTATGGAGTTGATGCTGTTGAACAGATGCTTGAGGATCTTATTGATACTTCTGGTCAGTCTTCTGCTAAGGGATTGGAAAATCCAAATGCAACTGAAAAGCCTTTGACAACAGTTTCTGAAAAAATTCCAAAAGATCCAGGGAAAACTTCTGTCTCTGAAAAGCCAGTTGAGATTGAAAAAATCATGAAAAATGACGATGAAGGTCAGAATCGCAATTCGGATATTCTCAAGAAACAAGCCCCGCAGAAAAGTCTTCCTGATCCTGTTGTGAAATCCAAAGTTCATTCAAATAACAGACTGCATGCTGATGCAGCTTTAAAAGTAGTTTTACAGAAGGTTAGATCACTTGAGATCAATCTAGCTATGCTCGAGGAGTACATCAAAGAACTAAACAAAAGAGGGGGAGATTTATTGCCTGAGCTTGGCAAAGAGCTATCAAAATTTGCTACACTTTTGGAGAACAGTAAACTAGAAATGAAAAATCTCTTGCAGTGGAAAGAAATGATGGTAAAAAATTGCAATCTCTTCATTACTGTTTCTCACTTCTATACAAGTTTATTCACTGCCTTGTAAATTTTCATTCAGCAAGAAGGCGTTTTCGAGATGGAGTCATGGAGAAACGCCATGTCTACCCAAATTGAGCTCTTGGTCTCCCAAAACAGCATATTGAGGTTTTACTCCTTTTTTCAAACTTCAAGTTACAAAAGCTGAACAAAACTATGTATAAAACAACCAAGTAGTCCAGTTCTGTGCTTTACACTTACTTCATCCACCATTTTGCAGATCAGACGTTGAAAAGATTTCACAGGAGCAAAAGATTTTGGAAAAGAAAGAGTTCGTTTTTTTTATGGTTTGTTTCGTCTTAACATTCATCGCCATTCTCAAAAGATGTACGTTCCTTCTCATCTTCTGTGTCTCTACCATGCTCATACCATTGATATAGTAGTCTTAGCCTTTGTTACGGAAACCGAATGAGAATTGCTTTCGTGGTAAATATTCCGATGCTGGCTCGCAAGCTGTAGAATATTGTACTTTGTTAGCTAAGTTGCCAGCATGTGCAATGAATCCCCACATTTTTGAGGTCATGAAGAAGTTTTATTAGCATTTGCAGCTTCTGTTTTCGAAGTCCTAATCCCATATGGAAATGAGAATTCAGGAAAGGGGTATTAATTACTAGTTCTTGAACATATGCAGTTGAATTTTTGTGTATCCTTTAGGAATAATGATTTGTTATTATCGAATTAATATTAATGAATTTTCGTTCAAAAAAACTTTGTATTATTCTAATGATAGGTTTTGCATACATACTCAAATTACATTTTGATTTTTAAAATGCATTATTGTGGTTTTATCGAAGATTGAAAATCAACATACATTCTCATTATTTAAATTATAAATATATCTTCTAAAAATCATATTTTCTTTCAATTTTTCAATAATCTCACATTTACAACATTGTTTGACATATTTGTAAGTTTTCTATTATAATGTATCTTTAATCTACAACCATGATCATACATAATTTCATGTTTCATGTAATTATATAATGTATGATTAATTGAATTAGTGAAAGATCTGAATAACCGAAAAATTATCATTATGATGTTAGTATAAAAATGAAAATAGATAACAATTTTATTTAAATAAATCTGATACAATCTAATTTATAACTATAAATGTATAAATTTTTTTCTTACTTAAAACAAATTATTCATCCAATTTTATACCGAACATCATTTTTATTCTATAATTTTATTTATCCATTACAGAACACTCAATGTATTCTTGATTTATAATCATATAATGAAAAGTGAAAACATATTGTCATATTGTATTTTAATTTTCAAAATACTTGCAAAATATAATCATGTTGTTTCTTATGCACGAGTTTCAAATTGCCACTAAATTTGTAAATATAATTTACATTGTGTGTTCAATATATGTAACTATTTTAAGAGGTTTTTTAAGAAATTGATATCTTTGAACTATAGATTGGATGGAGATATATTTGTGCGATTTGAATTTTAAATAATCAAATAATATTAAAATATTTATTATTTAAATTTTTAAATATACAAATTTAATATTTCAATTAATATAAGAATATTGATATTATATTTTTTCATATTTTTAGTTTTTTTAAATTTATAGCTATTTTGAGTCTTGACTCTTGAGATACCTTTTACCATTTCCAAATTCTTACTTCTTTTGAAGGTTGGCCGTCGGAAAGTTGGCGTATCTAATTGGATGCTATTCGATGTACTTCGATTCTGTGTTTAGGCTTCTGCTATAGATTTTGTCCTTTGCTTCTTCTTCGGTTGGAATTTTACCTGAATTTGAAACTGAGATTAATTTGGAATTAAAATTCTTATTTTGTTCTCATTGGTAATTCAGACTTGCCACCAATTGGGATCTGCTTTTGGGCAAAGCGGAAAGGGGCGAAGGATCGCTGAACTAGGAATTGTTAAAGAAATGGCTGTGTGAGTCTCTTTTGTTGTCAATTATTGTATTCATTTCGTTTTTCTTGCTCAGCATGCTTGTTTATGGATGTACTACATTTTTATGACTAACTTTAACTCATTATTTTCCTACAGGGTTGCTTCTGCTCCTGGAAAGGTTTTGATTACAGGTGGATATCTTATTCTGGAGAGGCCAAATGCTGGGATTGTGTTGAGTACTAATGCTCGGTTTTATGCTATTGTAAAACCTCTTCATGCCGAAATTAAGCCTGGAAGCTGGGCATGGGTAAGATGGACTTCATGGCTTTTGATAATGAATGGTTTAACTTCTATGATCTTGATTTTCTGTTCAGTGAATGTTAATCTTAATTTTCGGGGATTTCTGTATGCTGTACTATTATATCCGTTTCAAAATGAAAAATCTTTAGGAATTGATTTTCCACCTGAATGATGTTTGTTGCTGGATCCTCTGATTTGTCTCCCTTGGGAATTTTTCAATAGGGATGGACGGATGTAAAAGTGAGTTCTCCTCAGATGGGAAGAGAAGTTATTTACAAATTGTCACTTAAGCATCTGCTGCTTCATTGTGTCGTTTCAAGGTGTGTATTTTCCGTTTGTTTGAATGCATTATATGTTGGTAAATATTTTTTGAACCAAGATATATGAGCCTAAATGTATTTATTTGTCAGAAATCATGTTTGAACTTTTGACTCGTTTTTTCATGCAAAATCATATCTTATTTTTGTGTTTGTTCTAACGCAGTGATGAGAAGAACCCATTTGTTGAGTATGCGTTGCAATATTCTATAGCAGCCGCACGTACTATTTTTGACAATTTTAAGAAGGAAGAGTTGCAAAAACTTCTTTTGCAAGGTCACATCTGCATCTTGTCTGAAATCTTGTTGTTAAAAGATAACTGAGCTTCAGAAAATCTAAATTTCGTTCTAGGTTGGTGAAACAGGTCTCGAGATCACTGTGCTTGGGAGCAATGAATTTTATTCGTACAGGAATCAGGTAAATCTCTACACTTTTGATTTACATGCCCCTAACGAATTTCTTAATCGATTTTGTATTGATGATACTTATGTACAGATTGAATCACTTGGGCTTCCTTTAACTCCCGATTCATTGGCTTCTCTTCCACCTTTCTCTTCCATCACCTTCAATGCAGAAGGAGCTGCAAATCAGGATTACAAACCCGAGGTTGCAAAAACTGGATTAGGCTCATCAGCAGCTATGACGACTGCTGTTGTTGGTGCTCTGCTTCATTATTTTGGAGTAGTGCAGCTCCCTTCATTGTGCAATAATCATCTTCAAGTGGATAATGGAACTCAAGACCTGGATATTGTTCACATCATTTCTCAAACAGCTCACTGTATTGCACAGGGTAAAATAGGCAGTGGATTTGATGTTAGCTCAGCTGTTTATGGCTGTCAACGTTATGTTAGGTTTTCCCCTGCATTGCTTTCTCCTGTTCAGGTATTTTGTTCTCATTTTCTAATGAAATGTTTTTTTGGCTTGCATTACTATAAATATTAGAAGGACCAATGACAAACATGCCTTTTTAGGGTAGGAAGATGATTGTTATCTTGTTCCATCTCACGTTATGTTTCTTACTGCAATGTTTTTATACCGTTCAGTGCCCAATTTTTCATTATTCGAAAAATATATAAGCCATTGGGTTTCGATCAAAATATTCATAGTGACTACCGCGACTATTTTGGCTAGTATAACAATATCTGTGTACTGTTGTCTCTTCCCATTTGGCACCTAATTTGCTATTGTGTTGCAGAGTGCTCTAAAAGGGATGCCAATTGAAGATGCTATTAGTGATGTCTTAATGGCTAAGTGGGATCATGAAAAGATTAGTTTTTCATTGCCTCCATTGATGACTTTAGTAAGCCATATTTTCCGCATTTCGATAATTTCCCTTCTAACTTTGAGGATCCAAAAGATCTTGTTTTTATTCAGGTATTAGGGGAACCGGGATCAGGTGGATCATCAACACCGTCTATGGTTGGTGCTGTGAAGAAGTGGCAAAAAGCCGATCTGAATAACTCATCAGAAACATGGAAAAAATTAGCAGAAGCAAATTCTTTGCTTGAGATGCATCTTCTCAACTTAAAGAAACTTGCAGAAAGTAATTATGATTCCTATCAAAGTGCTATCCATGACTGCTCTAAGCTAACTCATGAAAATGTAAGTATTTTACCCCTTTCATATCTCTTCAGAGAATATAAAGCAAGTTTTCATTCATGATTAACAGTGGGAAGTTGTTGCCATTGACCCATACAAAATAGAAATCGTAAACGAACTATTAAGAGCCCGAGAATCCATGCTTGTGATAAGATCTAATATGCGGAAAATGGGTGAAGCCGCAGGCGTTCCTGTATGTTTTTTTCCTTCTAATGAACTCTTTCATGTCTAGTTTTTTGCATCTCCGTTAACTGATTGATTCCTTGGATATAACAGATAGAACCGGAGTCACAAACACGACTTTTAGACGTTACAATGAATAGTGATGGTGTATTATTAGCTGGTGTTCCTGGTGCAGGTGGTTTTGATGCAGTTTTTGCTGTAACATTGGGTGATGCTAAGAACAAAGTGATTAGTATTTGGAGTTCACTTAATGTTCTTCCATTGTTAGTAAAAGAAGATCCTTTTGGTGTTGTTTTAGAAACAAATGATCCAAGAGATGGTGCTGAGATCACAAGTGGTGTTTCTCACATTCATTTAGGGTAAGTAGTATTAGTAGCACTTGTTGTTTATGAATTTGAGTCTTGGTTATTATTGTGTTGTTGTAACGCTAACTTGTGGATTATTTATTCGAATAATTAAGAAACTTCTATAGTTCATTCATGGTGTTTTTGTTTGGATGAGACGCAAAAATTGTCATATAGTTTAATGAATTAGATAATTTTGGTCTCAAAATTTTATAATTGTGATTGTGTTCCGTGAAGTATATTGTGGACAAATCATTTTCTTATATGTAATAATATTTTGTCAATTGAAATCTGCGAAAAATTGAACTTTTGGAATCACATTTATTTTGCACTTTGAGTATCACATTTGTGAAGTTCAAAGTACTAATTTTGCCAAAAATGCTAAGTTTGGAACATGAAAATGCCTTATTAAAGATTAATAACTAATTTTATCAAAATCATTAAATTTTGGGATTAAATATATCATATTCTTGTTTTTGTATATTATGTAGGGATGGAAATGAATAGTGGAAAAATTGACAACAAAATTAGAAACATCTTTAATGAATTGGAATCCATCAATTCTCAATCAATATTAGGTTTGTTTTATCTATTTTTAAATTTAATATTAATATGACACAATACATTGATACCCTAATCAAAATTATAAAATTAATGAAAATGTTATGAACATTTTTTCCGGCTAATTTGGCAAAATATTGTTTTTTGAAAAATTAAATATTGTTTTAGGACGGATAGCGGACGTCTGACGTATTCCGCGGACGACGTCCACTATAGCTAGCCACGTCAGCTTTCCGCGGACGACGTCCACTATAATTATTGACATTCAATTTCCGCATTTGTCAATCGATATTAATGTTTCTATATACATGGATTGCATTTCAACACAAATTCATATCAAACAATATATACAACATTAATTGAAGTGTTCAACGACTACGGATTTCAGGTATAATCGAATTGAATTTTATTAATGTTTTATTTAATTGAATATTTATTATTCACTTGTAATATTTGATATTGTGTATTCGACATGTAGTAATCATAGAGATAGATCATGAATGTGCAACATATTATGACGACATTGGTTCGACTTCTGGTGGTCAAGAGGAAGGGTCTGGTGATGACACCGAGCCAGATTCCCCAGACGAGGAACATGATGACGAAGAATTATCGGAAGAGGGCATTAGTGGAACCTCACGGAGAGTGGACCGGGGCAGTGGGTTAGTTCGACGATTGAGATGTTCCGCCGAAGAAATCAATGAAATGTTAGCTGTGTCATTGATATCATCTGATCCAGCGCCAGAGATCTCTAGCCGCCGCAAATACACGAAGTATGAAATTGATGAACCAAACTTGGCTGTTCGTATGAAATTTAAAGATAAGTTTCATCTTCAGTATTGCATTGCATATTTTCATATTCGAAAAAGATTGCAATACAAAGTTGTGGAGAGCGCATCGGAGAAATGAGTAATTAAATGTGTACATGAAGATTGTCCATTCCATCTTAGAGCATTATGTTGGGCACGCGATAAGGCATGACAAATATCTGTATACCAGTATGATCATTCATGCGATAACATACTACTCATAGAGGGTCATCGTAACATGTCGTGGAATTTTATTGCATATGAGATGAAACCTTTCATCAGAAACGATAATGGCAAAATTTTATATATTATCATTTTAATATATAATAATTGTAATCTCTAACATTGTTATGCAGATGACGAGATCCCCGGAACCCGATACCCCGAACAGGGTCAGGACCAGTCTTGGCCAAGACAGCCCAAACAACGTAAGCCGAACTTGGAGGCCCGGATCCAGCCTGCATTAGCAAAGGGCCCATTTATATCGTTTGGCCCGATCGATAGCCTTTGGCAATCGGTCCCGAGGTGTGGGGCCCAGTTCCTCACATGTGCCCAGACCGATCGGTCCACTTATTGCAGGCGCTACTTCGGGCCATTCTTGCTCACCACATGCGACGACAACCCTCGACAGCCTTGTCAGAAGCATGGTTCAGCAATTGGTGCAAGCCACTAGAGGCCAGAGAGTAGCCGGCTGGCAGCGCCGAAAGGTCCAGCGCCGTGCAGCTCTGTGAAGCCGTTTCCGGCGACTGTTCCGCCTGACGTTAGCCGACCCAGCTGCAAAGGACAGATACAAAGCGACACCCTACTGTATACAGTACAGTAGGAGTATAAAAAGGACATCTAGAGAATGAAAAAAGGACTTCCTTCCGTTCTGTCTCCAGAGCCTTTGCATTAGGGAGCACTCTCGATTTATTTTCGATTCCCTTTCTCTCTTTGTTGTCTGCTGAACGAACATGTATTGTGTGATCATGGATTCTCTTATTGAACCGGCTAAGAGAACTTCTTTTAGCTCTTAGTCAAGTGGTTTTTACCTCGCTTCCGAGATTTTCCACTCTAAAATCCTCGTGCCCCTTCACCTTTGATTCATTAACGCTCTCCACACATAAATAAATAATAACCGAGTTCGTCTTGCAACTAACCGGTCGACTGTTGACACCCCCGGTTTTCGAACCACAACAGTTTGGCGCCGTCCGTGGGGACGAGTTTTTAATCCCCATTTGAGGTCTTTACCTGGGATAGGATAATCAAAAGCATGGCGACTGGAACTTCGACGAACGATAGTGATGTGCTTCCCAGCAGTGTTCCAGCTTCAACGTTCTCTTTACAGGACCTGGAAGCTGTTGTTAGGAAAGTTATTCTGGAAGTTACGTCGGAGAGGAGTGGAACAGAACCACCGGCTATTACAAGCCCTGTTCCAGCCAACAGGGGGTACGAAAGCGACCCTGAAGCGCCGAGCTCCGATGAAGAGGAGATTTTCAGGCATGGAATAACAATGAGGAGGCCGATATACCAATCTACTCCGCCTCCTCCAGTGAGAACTCCAACTCCCGTTCCTGGGACGAACCAGGAACAGATGCAGAGGCGCATCGACGAGCTTACTAGGGAGTTGGAGGCCCTGCGAACGCAGAGGGATTGCGATCCTGATCTGGAGCGTAATCCTGGACTTTTCGATCGGGCCATGGGTGCCCCGATCATGCGGAGTAAGGATGATGACTGGTGGCACAATCTACATGTGGCCCAGGCGTCATCCCAGCAATCTAGAGGCGTCTCCGCCGCGTTGGGAGATTTGATGCTCCCTTTTTCTGAAGAGATCTGGGCGGCAGTCCCCGATCGATACTATCGTAACCCTGAGGGGTTACCCGTATTCCGAGGCGACGGCGATCCGATTGATCACGTCGCAGATTTTGAGCTGAGGATGGGGACCGTTCGGGCCTTCGATTCATTGAAATGCCGCATCTTCGCGGCAGGGTTGCAGGGCGATGCCCGGACCTGGTTCAAGAACTTGCCGGCCCGATCCATACAGTCGTATGGCGGATTCATCCTGGCTTTCTCGGAGCAGTTCGCTCCAAACGTAGGACCGCCTCGTAGCAGGCAGGAACTTTATGACATGAAGTATATCCCGGCGAAGATGAGTCTCCGTTCTTTCATGGAGAAGTTCAACCGAACTGCCCGGGGTATCTAGTTGGAGCTCCGAGACAAAATCGATATCTTGCAACAGGTCTTAGGACCTTGTGGCCTTTCGGCCAGCCTTGTGAAGAGCCCACCATCCACCTTGGGAAAGCTCCTTCAGAAAATCAACAAGTACATCAAGGTGGATGAAGCGCTGGGAGCGGGATATCGAAAGCCTGGCGGGAATTCTGATCCCGCAGGTGACCATAGGGTGTCTTACCTTAAGAGACAGACGTGGGAGGTTGCGGCTGTGGCTGAAAAGATCGCTCCTCCGAAGAAGAATGACAATCGGGTTTATTGCGAGTTGCATCACAACCGCGATCACCCAACTTTGAAATGCCTGCTACTGCGAGAGACAGTAGCGGCAATGAACAAGGAAAAACCCGATCATGATGATCGAAGAGGCAAGCGGGCTGACTCTCCCCGAGCGGGCCATCAGGGTGACGATCGTCACAGGCCAAGGGGAAGAGACAATCGGGGTCAGCCTCGACATTACAACGACCGGGCGGGAGACCGAAGATCTCCCCAACCCGAACAGGATAGGGGCCAGCCCGGTCAAGAGAACCGGGGCTAGGGCCGAAGAAGGAGATGGCGGGGCCGAGGCGGCAGGGCCCCGCGAAATGAAGGAGACAAGAGGGAGCAACCAGCTCCCCCACTTGCCGAAGTGGGTACCCAACCTCCCCCAAATCAGGAGGTGCCCAGAGAAAGGGAGGCCGCTAGAGATATTTATGTTATCTCCGGCGGAATAAGGATTAATGAGTCGGTCAGGGACCGAAAAAGAGCAGCGCGTGAGGAGTTCCCCGAGAGCTCCGAATCTGTGGCGCTGGTGAAGTATGAATCGGCTGAGCGGTCCTCAGTCTTTGAGGGGGAAATCATTTTTACCGCGGCCGATCGGGAAGGGGTCACCGATCCATGTGATGATCCTCTTATCATCACTGGAATTATCGCAGACCGACGGGTCCATAGGAATCTGGTGGACACCGGGGCTTCATGCAACCTGATAAAGCGTGAAGTGGCGGAGATGCTAGGAGCCGCGGCCCACGATCTCCCGATTGCCAACATCACCCTCTGGTCATTCGACCAGAGAAGTGTTATACCGTGCGGGAAAATTCTTTTCCCCGTCACGTTAGGAGAACCGGGCAGGGACCGATCGGAGACCCTAGAGTTTATAGTCGTTGAAGTCGATCTGGCTTACAACGCTATCATCGGACGGACTGGCCTCAGTAAGTTTGAGGCAGTCCCTTCCACGTACCACATGATGCTCAAGTTCCCCTCCACTCATGGAGTGATTTCTGTCAAGGGGACCAAAAAGTAGCAAGACAGTGCTACATGAGCTCGTGCCGCACCCTGGCACCTATCAAGAGAGCTCGGGTGGATTTGCTCGAAGAGCCCCCGCACCCGAGGCAAGCTATGGAACCCGTCGGGTTCAAGACCATCAACTTGGTGGAGGACGATTCCACCAAGACTACACGCATCGGGGCACATCTGGCCCCGACCTTCGAAGAAAAGCTGGTCCGATTGCTAAGGAGCAATGTGGACATCTTCGCTTGGACCCCGGACAATGTTTCGGGGATTGACCGATCCGAGTGTGAGCATCGGATCAACACCGAACCTGGGATCAAGCCTATAAGACAAAAGAGGAGACGTTATTCTCCTGAGAAGATTGAGATCATTCGAGCAGAGGTGAACAAACTGCTGCGGTCGGGCTTCATCAGGGAGATCCACTACAATGAGTGGGTTGCAAACCCAGTAGTGGTCTCCAAGGCAGATGGGAAATGGAGAATGTGCGTGGATTTTACCGACGTCAACAAAAGCTGCGAGTCGGACCTATTCCCACTGCCGCATATTGACCGATTGGTAGATGCCGTGGCGGGCAGCACCATGATGAGTACCATGGACGCTTACTCCGGGTATCATCAGATCTTCCTTGCTAAGGAAGATCAAAAGAAGTCATCATTCATGACGGAAGACGGCGTTTACTGCTATGAGGTTATGCCTTTTGGCTTAAAGAACGCCGGAGCAACATACCAAAGGCTAGTCAACAAGATCTTTAGGGAGTTGATAGGCCATGTTATGGAAGTGTATGTTGATGATATGATTGTCAAGTGCATGAATGATGAAGACCATATTCCTTATTTGTCTCGCTGTTTCGAAGTATGCCGTAAATATAAACTCAAACTAAATCCAAACAAGTGTTGCTTCGGGATTCGAAGTGGCAAATTCCTTGGATATTACGTTTCTGAGAAAGGCATCGAGGTCAATCCTGAGAAAGTCCAAGCTATTATTGATATGCAGCCTCAAAGAAACAAGCGAGAATTCCAAAGGCTGACTGGCCGATTGGCGGCATTAAGCAGATTTATTTCTAGATCCACTGACCGGACTCTACCTTTTTTCAGGACATTGAGGAAAGCTAGCCATCTTGGCTGGACCGAGGAGTGCGATCGGACATTTTCCGACTTGAAGACTTATTTGAGCACTCCTCCTGTCATGGTGAGTCCGACGTGCCACGAACCCTTGGGGTTGTATTTGGCCGTGTCAGAAGCCGCAGTCAGCGCAGCCCTGGTGACCATTGGGGATGATATTCATCGGCCCGTTTACTACGTTAGCCATTCCCTGGTACCAGCCGAAACAAGATACACAACCTTGGAGAAATTCATGTTGGCTTGCAGAAAGCTATAGCTAAGCTTAAGCATTATTTCGAAGGTCGCAAGGTTTTTGTGTATACCGATCAGCCTTTGAAGGCAGTACTGAGTCAGGCGGATTCTAATGAGAGGTTGGCTAAGTGGAAGATCAAGATCAGCTCCATGTATCTGGAATTTGTTCCCCGAAGGGCCATCAAAGCTCAAGTCCTTGCGGATTTCGTGGTTGAGATGACCCGATCGCTCATATTTCTCAACCAAGAGGACGACCGATGGGTCATACATGTTGATGGATCAACCTTCGGAGGCAAGGTAGCGGGCATCACCCTCACTACACTTCAAGGCGACGTCATCCACTCCGCGGTCAAGTTCTTATTTTCTGGAACAAACAACGTGGTGGAATACGAAGCCGTTCTGTCGGGGATGACCCTAGCTCAAAACATGGGAGTTGCGAAAGTGCAAATGTTCTCCGACTCCAAGTTGGTGGTGGAGCAATTCGCAGGACGATTCGAGACACACGAGCCAACCATGAAATTATATCATGCAAAGGTCTTGGAGATGGCGAAGAAGTTACGAGAGTTCTCACCTGATCATGTGCCTAGAGAACAAAACAAGGTGGCTGACGCATTAGCCAGATTGGCCGTAGACTTACCAGACGTTGAACTAGGCACGGTATCAGTCCATATTCAGGATAGACCTTCGGTCGAAATTCCGGTGACCGAACAGTTGTTCGAGGAGGTGGGGACTCTATGCCATGAACTCCAAGACTTAAAGATTAACGCCATTGACTCCCCAGAAGATACCACGTGGATGACCCCTTTTATCAAATATCTAACCAACGGCCATCTACCGGATAACGCATCAGAGGCCAGAAAAATTGAAACCCTGGCGACGCGATATGTGGTTAATGACGGGCACCTATTCAAGAAAAGTTTCGAGGGACCGCTCTTGCGATGCTTATCCCCCTTGGAGGCTGAGGCCGTCATGATTTATGTTCATAAGGGGATGTGCGAGATACACTCTGGGGCCCGATCACTATATCATCGTGTCGTTAGAGCCGGTTATTTCTGGCTGACGCTCCTTGAGGATGCAAAGAAGTACAAAAGACGCTGCGATGTTTGCCAACACCATTCTCCAGTCCCCCAGTTACCAGGGGCATTCTTATCGATGACCCCTCTTCCTTGTCCATTCGACAGATGGTGGATTGATATCTTGGGACCGTTCCCTCGATCAGTCCAGCAGCGGAAGTTTTGCATAGTGGCGGTAGAATATTATACAAAGTGGATCGAGGCTGAAGCGGTGGCTATCATTTCTGAAAAGGTGGTAAAGCATTTCCTATGGAGGAATATCATAAGCCGCTTCGGGGTACCTCGAGCTTTTGTATCTGACAATGGGCTCCAATTCCGTGGAAAAGCCATGCGGGATCTTTGCGTCAAATTGGGTATCGCTCAACACTTCTCATCGGTAGCTCATCCCCAGACCAACGGATTGACAGAGGTCTCCAACAGAGTTATCCTGAATGGATTAAAAACTAAGTTGGAAGATTTAGGAGGAAAGTGGCCCGATCACATGTACGAGGTGATGTGGGCGTACCGCACCACTCCCCGCTCAACGACCCAAGAATCTCCATTTTCTTTGGTATACGGGTCCGAAGCGGTCAGTCCAATGGAGGTCGCCATAAGGTCACCTTGAATAACCCAATATGACGAATATTTGAATAATGAGCGAAGATCCTTAGACTTGGAAATGATTGAACAGAAAAGAAACGCCATCTATGCGCGCATGTGTGCTTACCAAAGAACGATGGAGCGAGCTCATAACAAACGAGTTGTGCCCAGGGAATTCTCAGACGGCGACCTCGTTCTCAGAAATGTGAGAGTTCAGAAAAATGTGGGGAAGCTGGATAGAAATTGGGAAGGGCCCTATTGGGTCATGAAGAACCTGAGCGCAGGGGCTTATAAGCTTGAAAATCTGGATGGAAGTGAGATCCCCTGAACGTGGAATGTTATGAACTTAAGGCGTTATTTTATATAAAACATTTGACATATATGGTAACTCTGAACTTTAAAACGTTTCTTATACATGAATGAGTTACAATGGATGCAATACAAAGTGCTTCTAGCTAAGTGGGTGACCGATCTTGGAGTCGGATTTTCTGGACGAGTTTGGACTGGTGACTGTAGCGATCATCCATAAGGCTCCCAAGTAGTGTGACCTCTCTGACGAGTCAGTTGTTTCACGCTTGCTGAGTACTTAGATAAATCGCATACTCCCAGAACTCACTACGAACTCAATTCCTTCTTCAAACGGCATTCATCACCTAGAGGTAGCCCTTGCTTCATTACGCTTAATCCGTGAGCAAGAAACTAGGACGGAGTAAACCTGTCAAATGTCAAGCCAAAGCCCGCCATGGGACTATTTTTAGGACCGGGGCTTCGCCTAAAAATTTGTCATGGGGCTCATGGGAAGAACCATGGCAACGCCGCCAAAGTCATGATATTTTATTGGTCGGATTCAAGTGTGATCTCCTAGTATAGTTGGGGTTCCCTAACTTACTAATCTTAGCAGGATTCAAAGTTGATTGGTGAAGACCGTTCGGTCCATATTTGGCTTAAGCCCCGACCTTACACTTAGAGTTAATACAAGATGTGCAAAAAGGAGTTGGCCTTTATTTCAAAACTAAGTTTACAGACGCAGAAAAGAAAGAACAAGGAAATTTGAATCTAATCTATTTGTCCTTCTTTCTTATCTGCAATGCCGGACTTCTCTGCAATCCATGCCTTGAGATCTTCCACCTTTTTCCCCCTCTCCTCAACTATCTCGTTGACCGATCTCTCCATCAGGTCAAAGAGAGGATAGTTGGGATCGGTCTCCAACGGGGGTTCATCCAGTTCGGGGATCTCGCAGAAGTTTCTGTCCTTGGTCAAAGGGTCAATTGTCTCCCAACGTCCATCTTCGGGGTCCAGACCAAACTTGCTAACTATTTGGTCCTTCATATTGTCCATGTATTGGGAGACATTCGGTCCATAGACGTTTGCCGCTAAGGCAAACATCAGGGGCGATCGGGCAAACCCCAGTAGGGCTTCCCGAACCNGATGGGGTAATGGGATGGAATGGAAAATTTAGTCCTAAAAGCCTCAAAGTCCATGGAGTTAATGTCAGGATATCTAGACCTACGGGGTGCCATGGAGGATTACCTTGAAGATTGGAATAAAATCTGGAGATGAGCAGCGTTTTGAGCGAGAATCGCCGGAGATTTCAAAGTCTGGGCAGGTGATTGCGGATGGTGAGAATGGTTGCACAAAGGAAAAATCCTGACTTTTATATCGCGTACTGCCCAATCACAGGATGACACGTCATCTCTGCAGGCGGCTGCAGTCTGACAGTCTACCCCCCTTTGGAATATGAAAAGGCGTTAGATGTTGCAGAGCTTAAAATTACGCCCCTGCCACTCTACTATTCTGGATTTCAAATTCAAAAATTCACTTCAGGAAATCTCTAAGTGTTGGATCAATCCACGGGGACGCCATTACGATCGGTTCGGGTACGAGTTTCTGAAGTTGTGATCGGGCACGATGGCTCAAACGATCTCAATTATTGATCGAACCCCGGTCACCACCAAGGTGGCCACGGAGTCCGAGGGGCTAGTGATGAGATCATCGGAACCCGATACCCCGAACAGGGTCAGGGCCGGCCTGGGCCACAAGTGAGCCGAACTTGGAGGCCCAGGTCAGCAGAGGGCCTGTTTGTATCACTTGACCCGATCAGTCACAGTTAGCGATCGGTCCCGAGCCGTGGGGCCCAGCTCCCCACATACGCCCAGACCGATCGGTCCGTTTTTTGCAGGCGCTACTTCGGGCCATCCTCATGCATCATACGCGACAAAAACCCGCGACAGACGGACAAATAGCGTGGCTAGGCAATAGATGTAAGCCGCTAGAAGCCAAAGAGTAGCCGGCTGGCAGCGCCGAAAGGACCGGCGCCATGCAGCTACAGGGCTATTTCCGGTGGCTGTTTCGCCTGACGTTAGCCGACCTAGTAGCAAAGGACAGGCGCAAAAGGACACCCTACTGTACATGGTACAGTGACAGTATCAAAAGGGCACAGAGGGAAGGAGAAAAAGGATTCACGCTCGGTTTTCGATCTGGTTTTCTCCTGGAAGCTTAAGCTTGGCATAGAACTCTCGATTTATTTTTGATTGTCTTCCCTCTCCTTGTTGTTTATCATAACATGTATTGTACAATGGCTAATTGGATTAATGAACAGGCTGAGGGCGTTTCTCTTAGCCCTTAGCCAAGTGGTTTTTTCCTCGATTCCGAGGTTTTCCACTCTAAAAACCTGTTTGCCCTCTTTGCCTTAGAATCATCAACCTTCTCCACACTTAAATAAATAACAACCGAGTTCGTCTTGCAACGAACCGATCGACTGTTGACACCCCCGGTTTTCAAACCACAACACATATGAGGTTGACGGTTGATCACTTGAATTTATTGGATATTCTAGTGTCTGATATACTATATCTGCTTCTTTATCGGTCTTTTCTTTTTCAATTATTTTTTTTATATATAACTCTACCAAATGATGAGGAGTACGGTAGATACGTGACAAATGATTCTTTCCACCATATATGATATTCTTCTAGTATTTATGTTATTTTGTTGTCTCATTTGTTTATTCTTATTTTTCCAATTTTGGTGGAAAAACTTGTATTTCTGATATAACCTTCACGATTTTCTCGTCCATAACCACGATCACGTCTACCACTATATCCAAGTGTTAGGAATGGAGGTCGTGTGATAGTCGAAAGACTTGATCGGCGTGGAAGACCGACCAGGGGAAACCTAACAAGAAGCGATGATGTTGATCGACTTGATGGATCTCGTCGATCTATCAAGGATATCGATCAGACGATTGTAATGAGTCTATTTGATAGCAGTCGGATTAAACTTGGATCGGGATTCGAGAGTATCGAAGGGGAAATATCTTTCCTTAATGACACATGAAATATATCGAATAAGATATTGAGATATATCTTATTGGTTGCATATATGGAAGAAGATATTGAGATATCTTGTTGGTTACATATATATGGAAGAATGTATGAATATGTATTCTTATGATATATATAGAAGAATATATGCAAATATATCTTGTTAAATAAATATATGGAAGATGCGGTCAAAGATATAGAGAGTAAATATTGCAGAATATTCGATAGAATATTTCCTAGGTTATATCATAGTTTAGACTCTATAAATAAAGGCCTTATGAAGACAATTGTAAATCAATCAATTCTATTCTTCTTGCGATTGTGAGTTCATGGTCGAATTTTATTGGTCACTTGGTTTTTCTTGGTTTTGGGTTTTCACGCTAAATCTTGTGTTTTTTACCTTTCTTCATTTACATTCGGTTCTCATCGCATTAATTCGACCCGATCACGGATAACGGGAATTCTTTTATTTTCCGGAAAGAGGGAATTTTCCCAACACCAAGTCCTCTTCAGGGTCTAAAATCTTGATTATTACCCAGAAATCGTTGATCAACTTTGAGTGCATTTACTTCAGAAAATAGAGTTGATTCAATAGAACGAGATTCATGATTTGTAATGAACAAATCATTGTTTTGTTCAGCAACAAGAAGATAAGATATTAATTTAGAATACTTTTTGAACTCTTTTTCTCGATATTGCTGCTCGAGTATCATATTTGATACATGAAATGTGAAGAATGTTTTTTCTAATAACAATTCATCAGTAACTTTTTCTTCACACAATTTTAGTTGTAATATTATTCTGAATAATGTTGAATTATATGCACTTACTGATTTAAAGTTCTGTAATTATAAATTTAGTCAATCATGGCGTGCTTTTGGTTGTATTACTGTCATCTGATGATCATATCTATCATTTAAATCATTCCATGAGTTACGATGATCTTTTACCCCTAAATCATTCCATGAGTTACGATGATCTTTTACCCTTAAATATTCATTTTTTAATCATTCATCAAGATGGTGACTTAGTAAAATCATAGCCTTAGCTTTGTTTTGATTTGATTACAGATGACAAGGGGGCGGATATGACACGGTTATATCAATAACCGTTACCCGCCCCACCTAATATAATATCTAACTGTTCCCCTCCCCGCCCCGCCTCATTCTTTTGTTATCCGCCCACTACCCGTCCAACATCCGCTACGAATTAACTATTGGGTGTTAATCAACGGTTTTCAATTTTGATTTTTTTAAAAAAAATAGTAAAATATTATCTTTAAATAATTCAAAAGAATCTTAAAACAACAATATAAAATTAAATAATTCTTTATGACTATAATTTTAAACTTTGATTGTTTCATCATCTAGACCAATATCATTTTCCATATTCTCTATGTTCGGACAACACTCAAGAGTTTTACAAGTACCTTAAAGCAAATGTAAACAAATATTTATCATGTTGATATATATATTAACATATACAATCAATGAATAAATAAAAAAAATTATTAACTCACTTTTGATCGAAGTCAACAACCAAATTTTTGCACACATCAACGCTTCCAATGTTGTCGAATGTAGTCTACTACGATGAGGACTTAGAATTTGACTACTTGTGCTAAATGTTGAAAGCAACAATTGAAACACCAAAAAATCGAAAAAAAACAATAGGAAAATGAAAAACCCGAAAATAAGATCTACATAACAAGATTTCGAACATTGAAGAAAATGACGCAATAATGGATAAGAATCAATTTGAAATCATTGAGAGGAAGATGAAAAAATCAAAAAAAAATTGAAAAAAGAAAAAGTGTTTGAATTGGTAATGATTCTCCTAATTAAGGCTATGTAATTAATGCAAAGATTTTAAAAATATTAAATATATTTAATAAATATAAGTGAGTCGGATATGATGATTTAAATGGATAACCGAGCGGGTAATGGTGCGGTTATGTATCAAATCACTACATGTATTGTTTAAGGCGGATATGAAATTTTCTTCCACGCTATGTTTCCACTACCCGTTTAATTATCCAATAACACTTTAAATTGGACGGTTATCCGCCAGGTAGCCGAGCGGATAATCCAAATTTACATTTCTAGATTTGATGAAATATTACCATATTTAGTGATATCTTCCATACCATTTGTACTAAGGTGCATTTCTGCATCTAATATCCATGACAAATAATTTTTCCTAGAAAGATAAAGAATTACAAAATCAAGTTTAGAAAGATTTGACATAGTTAAAAAAAAGAATAATACAAATTTTACCACCTTTATTGACCCGTAACTTAGATAATTGTAGAATACTCGTGTTGAGAACGTGTTATAAATTTACTAAAACTTTTGAGATGAAAGTTTAGGAATTCTATGATTTTCCTTATTCATTTACATTATAGGTACGCCTATTTATTAAAAGAAATATTCAATATATTATTCTTTAATAATTCATGAAGATTATGTGAAAATAATGTATTACTATGCAAAACACTATTTCATCGAATCACATCACTTCAGTACTAATTATATGTTTATCTATATATAATATATAATATTTTATATTTTTATATTGGTAATACAATCATAATTTGGTATAATTCACAACAATTTCTGATTATTTTTTTTGAAATACATATTTTATAATAACCTTTCATAAGTATTTTTTTCTAAATTTATAAAATTAAAATTATTTCAATTTTTAATAACCGGTTCAAACTAATGTTTTCATTCCAATGGTATATCGTCCGGTACGTGAAATTTCGCTCGGTACTGATATGTTTTTCGTACCGCTCGGTACAAGGTATTAGGGTTGATTTCCGGGTTTCTTCGGGTCTGACCCTAAAAAACTAACTAAATTTTAATTTTTTTAAAAATAAAATAAAATAAAATTTGGTACTCCGGTATACCAGTCGTACCGCTCATACCGGTCCGGACCGGTATGAAAACATTGGTTCAAATCGATCAGACTATCTGATTCGACCAGTAGAATGTATTTTCGATCCACTGGTTTGACCGGTTTTTAAAACCATGGAATGGCACTCTCTCGGCTGGA
Organism: Utricularia reniformis; assembly: GCA_009725065.1. Lineage (NCBI taxonomy): Eukaryota > Viridiplantae > Streptophyta > Magnoliopsida > Lamiales > Lentibulariaceae > Utricularia > Utricularia reniformis. The sequence goes on along the minus strand of RWGZ01001802.1, from coordinate 535,893 downwards.
TGTCAACAATACATTCTTACACGAAATAAGTCTAAAATTGGATTTTTATTGATAAATGATATACCGATATTAATCTAATAAATTCTAATGTTTCTTACTTTCTAATTTACATAAGTTGTTAGAATTCTTAATTCATTAGTTGTAAGGATTGAGGAAATTCACATGAGAACTTCTCAAGGTTTTACTTGATAGTGGGAGAAAGAGTGTGTCAACTAAGAAAGTCGATATACGGTCCTCGACAAGCCTCTTGGAATTGGTATCTGAAGTTCTCAGAGGTTCTCAATAGTTTGGGTTTCACACATTCTAATGTTGAGCATTCCCTATTTATACACAAGACGGAAGTTCGGTTCGTTGCGGCACTCATATATGTGGACGATGTGATCCAAGCAAGCAACGACGAACGAAAAATGTTGTTCATCAAGAAAGTGTTGGATACTCATTTTGGAATTAAGGATCTCGGACGACTTAAGTACTTTTTTAGGATCGAGGTGGCACAGTGATGTGACCCTCGAAATTAATCAACCCGTAACCCACACCTTGATGTGACCCCCAAAGTTAGATAACCCGTAACCCACAAAATATATGGAATAAAAGTAAGAAACATAACATTGTACTCAAATAAAAAGAAGGATAAATGTGCCACACTCACAGAACATAGAAGGAATTGGGAGTGATAAACCAGGTGAACGCCACAAGATAAATCTTGATAAGTTCGGAATAGTCCATCAAAGAACCTAAGGAGGAACCCTCACACATAATCAATCAAAAGTCCTCTAATTAGAGTCTTAGAGGCTTATTTATAACAAAACCTTATGAAATAAACTAATTTGACCTAATGGATCTTATTGACGGCCCAACTTTAGACCTTATATAAATTGGACGATAATTAAACTAAACTTAATAAAATTAAAACATCTTCATGCCCCATTTCAATCCATTATCAATTAACCTTCCAATTCCATCGCTCCAAGTATAACCAATCAAGTCTCCGATTGTCCATTTTGCTGGTCTCATCATTCTCCCACTCTGAATAATTATAAAAAAAAGGTATGTCAGATAACATCGCACTAACAAAATACTTACCTGGAAGTTCCCATCGGTAGGAATTAACGTTTATTATAGCAGTTTCTTGGAATCTCCCATCTGCATGAGGTTGTAACTTTGATATCCACTTTGCAGGGAATCGTTCTTTTCGCATATGTAACCGGAACGAATCTCCGAGATCAAAAACCATTCGTTTAAGTCCATTGTTATTAACCTTTGCATACTTCTTTTCTTCATTCACAGATTGACGTCGAATTTCTCATGAAGTTGACGTACATGGTATGCATCTTGTTTTCCATTAAAACCATAGAATGTACTGGCTTCATTAACAAGTTTAGGTGTAGGCCATCTCGAATTGGTCTAATCCTTCCATTATCAAAATCATTCCTTCATCGCTCACAATAGAACTAAGAAATATTACTATCATGGAATAAAATAGAAATTCATTAAGATTAGCATACAAGTCTTCAAGGCACAAAATAGAAACAATGTCAATAAAATGATCAATGTATGCTTCTAAAAAACTGATATAGATAAGAATATGATCAAAGTAAACTACTAGAAACATCCTAAAATTTCCCCGTAAAACGTGGTTCATTAATCGCATGAAAATACTATGGGCATTAGTTAGGCCAAGCACCATAATTAACCATTCATATAAACCTAATTTAATTTTAAATGTTGTTTTCCAATTATCACCCTCTTTCATTCTAATTTTATAGTATCCACTTCTCAATTCGATTTTATATAACAAACACGAATCATGGACTTCATCTAGCATGTCATATAAATGAAGTTTGAGATAGCGATACTTTACAGTGAATTTGGTTGTAGCTCGACAATCTGTATACATTCGGCATGACCGATCTTCTTTGGCTACATGAAAGACTAGAACAACGCAAGCAGCCAATCTCTCTCGCAGTGACTTAAATTCAATTGGATATTGAATTTCTCCTATTGGTGGTAGCCTCGAGAGGTCTTTCCGAAACACATCTCCATCTTCCTGCAACAAGGAAACAACAAAACTAGGCAGATAGAAGTTAAAATCATGAATAATGAATGATTGTCTCGCACTTAATGGTCTCCGCACATCACTATTTTTTTCATACACACACTTTCTCTTTTCATATCTCTCATTTTGATTGCCTTCTTTTTCTCTCATTCCTATATCAGAACTCTCATTATCTCCCTTTCTTTTTTCTCTCTCCTCGACAAATCTCTCTTTTTTTTCATCGAGTTTGCATTTTATTCTCGNAATTTATTATGCAATTCCCTTCGATAGTGAGATGACACAAATCTTTTTCTCATAATAGCCTTCATCTCTGCCCAAGTATCAATTGATCTATCATTATTTCTTCTCCTCATCGAAACCAATTTATCCCACCATGTAATTGCGTAATCGGTAAACTCAAGAGCGACAAGTTTAACTTTCTTCAATTCGGTGTAACTTTTGCAATCAAAATACTTGTCAACTTTAGCCTCCCATTCAAAATATATATCTGGATCATTTTTCCCTTGAAATAAAGGTATCTTCATCTTGATACTCTCTATATCATTTTCTAAATTCTCTCTTTTTAAATTCCTATGAGTATATCGAATCCTTGCATCGCTTCGATCATTTAATTCTCTATTAATTCTTTCATCAGAATGTGTAATCGTCTGATCTCTTCTTGCATTTTGAAACAATAATCTTCGATTACGATTGAGTTCATATAGTGAGTGAGCTCGGTCATCAAATTGATCATTTAATAGTCGGAACTCTTGTTGCATTTCCTTCAACATAAACTTCATATCCCTTTCCTCTTCATCAACAATATATTTATCCTTTGAAGTTAACATCACTCATGTTAAATAAACTCTCTCCACTCTCCTTTTTTGGCTTTTTATTTAAATAAACTCTTTGCCTTTTTCCACTCATGTTCCAATCTAGGGTTCTTATCAAACTATTCGAACATAACCAATGATTTCAAATTAATGTGGCAAAAGGTGGTAAAAAAAAGGATGGTTTTTTTATTGCAAAAAGAATGAGTTTTTTTTTGTTTTTCTTTGGCAAAAAGAACGGTGTTTTTTCATAAAGAATGGTTTTTTTTTTGTTAAAAGGTATATAGATTAGGAAATAAACTAGAATGGACGGAGTAATAAAAGAACAAAATACTCTTTTTTTTTCCTCGATTTTTTTTGTATTTTTTTTTGTACTACTCTTTTTTCTTGATTTTTTTTTTTGTAATTTTTCTCTATTTTTTTCGAATTTTTTTTGGTTTATTTTTTTTTTGAATTTTTTTTTTCTGTAACTTTTTTTTTCAAGGTTTTTTTTTTCGAGGTTTTTTTTTTTTTTTTTTTATGAATCAATAAGATTCTAAAGAAATAAAATTTCTTTCTTTAAATCCATCAATTCTGATAGAAATAACAAAAAACAACAAGTTCGTGTTTTCTAGGCTCCGATACCACTTGATGTGACCCCCGAAATTAATCAACCCGCAACCCACACCTTGATGTGACCCCCAAAGTTAGATAACCCTTAACCCACAAAATATATGGAATAAAAGTAAGAAACATAACATTGTACTCAAATAAAAAGAAGGATAAAGGTGACACACTCACAAAACATAGAATGAATTGGGAGTGATAAACCAGGTGAACGCCACAAGATAAATCTTGATAAGTTCGGAATAGTCCATCAAAGAACCTAAGGAGGAACCCTCACACATAATCAATCAAAAGTCCTCTAATTAGAGTCTTAGACGCTTATTTATAACAAAACCTTTTTAAATAAACTAATTTGACCTAATGGGTCTTATTGACGGCCCAACTTTAGACCTTATATAAATTGGGTCATAATTAAACTAAACTTAATAAAATTAAAACATCTTCATGGCCCATTTCAATCCATTATCAATTAACCTTCCAATTCCATCGCTCCAAGTATAACCAATCAAGTCTCCGATTGTCCATTTTGCTGGTCTCATCACACAGTCAAAGCAAGGCATAGCCTTTAGTCAATATAAGTATGCGCTCGACATTCTATCAAAAACTGGAATGCTCGGATGTCGACCAATGGTGACATTGGTGGATCAGAAGGTAGACGTCATCCCAATGTTAGGAGATGTCATCTCAAGGTTAGAAGCTGCGATGATCGATAGGTGTTGCAAGGTTGGGAGCGGCAATTACCTTTGCCATAAATGTGTTATGTGAGCACGTGGACAACCTGAATGATGATAGCAAAATGGTTGCAGTGAATGTCATTCGATATATGAAGAATGCACCAAGATGATTGATCATTATGCCAAGAGTTGGAAGTCTCAACTTGGTAGCATATTATGATGCCGATTGGGGGACATGCCACCTCACAATCCAATCGATGTCAGGCTACTACATACGACTTGGGAAAGGGCCTATCTCTTGGCGATCGAAGAAGCATATTGGTGACACGATTGACACATGAGACAGAATATAGAGCAATGGCAACAACCGTAAGTGAGGTGGTCACGACGCCTTTTGAAAGAACTCATTGTCGAGCAATTAAGTGCAAAACCTTTACATTGCGACAATCAAGCGTCACTGCAGATAGCGAACATCTGATGTTTCATGAGCGGAAAAACAAATAGAAATGGATTGTCATTTTGTGCAAGACAGAATTCAATCGGGTGAGATAGCACAAGGAAAATCGGGACCAAAAAGCAGTTAGCACACATACTTACAAAGGAACTCTCACAAGATAATTTGAATACTTATCCGTCAAGTTTGGGATGGTAGAGTTGCACATGCCTCGTTTCAAAGGAAGTGATAGAAATGAGATATTTAGAATATTTATTGTAGGTATATGATATATATTGCATATTATAGTGTCTCTCATGTATATATGATAAATATTATCGTTAGAAAATCGGGTGATATTATACTTAGAGAATCAGAGTTATGCATATATATAAAACTTCTATATACGGTATTATCAAAAGATTAAAAACACATAAAGGGTGCGGGGGGTCATACTCATTACCAAAGAACAATGGTCAATATTTTTTTAAGTCCCCCATTAACTTGAACCTTGTTCCTACATGACCTGATCAATTCGATCGGACACTCGCCATCTATTTTGAATATATTTATTTTAAAAAAAAGTTATTTATGCAAGTTATTTAGTTCAGAATGAAAATATTGAAACTCGCTGCCAGTGCCAATGCAACCACTAAGGTCATCTCCAATATTTTCGTTCGAAAACTTCATTCACTCTATCCACATCAATTTTCTCTCTGTACACATCTTTATTCTTTATTTTTAATATTAATACTAATATTTTTTATAAATAACTTTTCTATCATCAGTACAATAATGTTATGACACTTATAATTTTATTTTTTATCTTTTTTTATATCATATTTTTTATGTAAATACTAACCCGATAACTAAAAACTAATAAATTTGATAGATAGTCAGTTCGATTTTGATTATTAAAATCATAATTAAAAATCATTTAATCGAATCAGTTATAACCTATAAATCAATAAATCAATCGTTTTTGCACATTTAATACATAACAATAATAATATTATCAATAAAATCATTATATCAATATATTATAAATTTGTATATATTATAATTATTTTAAATTTATTTTTTTAAAAAAAAATTCAGGAAAAAAGTGTCTCCACCAGAACATTCTCTCTAGTCACGCACAACACCCATGTGTCAAAAAAATAGACACATTAACTGTCCAGTTGCAACGTTCTGGATGGCCTAAAAGAACCTTTTATCCGCTCAAGCATTTATCTCTTTTTGTATGACTCTATTAAAAGGCGGAGGAGTAACTAGTAAGAAGCATTCGTCGCCGAAATCTATGAAAATAAGCGGGGTAGGGAGGGGAAGACTTGGACAAGGAGATTCAGCTTTCTACCTTCACGCTTTTGGAGCCATGGCCAAATCATTAATTATTTAATATCATCCAATGCTAATGGTCCAACATCAGCCCAGCAGTTGCATTCAAACTAATGCTTTGAATGAATCATCTTCCTTAAATTTTGTTTCTCTTTTCATTTTTAGCTCAAGCTGAACAAGCCCACTTCCATTTCCTGAACATAAGCCAATCCAAAAAGCAGTTCAGGCAGTGAAACATTGGTAAAAAGTAACAAAACATAAGGCATTTGATTCAGTAAAACCTTCCACAGCCGGCTTTTATTTGCAGCTATACAGCGCTGCCACGAACCATGAATAAAATCCAACAGCAGAACATGCACAAGCAAGTGCAGCTCCAGTAACATTAGCTGGTATTCAAGTTAAACTGCCTCAGTTCCAGGCACAATCCTGTGTATTAATATAACTACTAGAGTACCTTACCTGGTCTTCTAAATTGGATTCTCTCCATAGCATTGTACAAGGACGAGTTGTTTGCTGATGCTGCGATCAAAAGCTCCCTCCCAGATCTATGACTCCATTCTGCTTGAAGATTCAAATTAAAGTCATATAAAAAGCTTGGAAACCAATAGGAGATTGATACTTTACAAGCACAGCACGAAGGAGAAAGTGAAGAAGCAGAAAGATTTCAAGCAGCAAAAAGGCAGGATGGATAGAAGAAACATGACCAACTCAGGTGCCTAGTTTTTCGTACTCTTTTCTGTATGAAACCCCGAAAGATTACATATTTACTATCATTATTGCTTCCCATATAAACTTAATATATGTAATCTACATGCACATTCACGTTAAAACCACAAGGAGACACAAGAAACGAAGAATCTTTTCCCTGTATAAGTGAAGATGGAATCAATCCATACAGTACAAATCCGCAAGAAAAAGTGTCATGGAAAGGTTAGTTTACAACTTAGGAATGCAGGCTTCTTTAAAGATCTCAATCTTCAGTTTACATACTCATTACTCCATTAAATAGGCATACCTCCAATACTTTTTAATCTCCATATATTTCCATCTTATAGTCACTTATTATACAATGAGATAGAACAAAAGTAACTGAAAATGACAAACTACGTGCAACATCTTCATGAAAGTCCATTATCAGCTATCTAGTTTATGTTGTATTTTTAATCCTATTAGTTCTAGATTCTGAAAGCGATAAAAAGAACACAAGAATTTAATGTGGTATCCGATCACGTTATCTTAGATACGACACGATCGTATCGACAATCTACTGTCCAACTCCCTGCAATATTTTATTTGTAGATATTTGGGCTACCACTTTGACAACAGATCATAAGTCAAGATTGGGCCAAGTATTGACCAAATAAACGAGGTCCAAACAATAAGCACGAAGCTGAAGCAGTTACGGTAAAGAAACTGCCACAGACACAACATAAATACCAGGATAAACTGGAATGGAAGTGCGAGGTAGGAGTGGTTATCACAACAAATTGGTTATCAAAAAAGCCCTGAAGGATTGTCTCCATTGGAGTATTTATTTTCAGAGAAGAGAAAGACGAAGACTGGATTAGTCAAGGATTTCTGCACGCAACACAGTTCAGGGAGAAAAGGAGATGGTTATATTCTTCCTTTCATGAATCTGTGCAATTTTTAACTGATCGTGATAGTAAATTGGGCAGTATTTAGCCCCGTGGTTTTTGTCCCGGATTATCGGGTTTCCACGTAAAAAAGTTTGGCTCTCATTTAACATTAGAAACTAAATACAAGTATCTGCAGATTTGCTTGAAATCACATTCTGTGGTGGTGAATTCCACTATCAGCAGGCCGATTTCTCAACAAACTAGTGGCCATGCAGATCCCGAACCTGCGGAATTGAAAACAAGAAATTAAAGGAAATTTTGAAGACTCAAAGAAGGCAATCAATCTGCAAGAACTCATAGCCAAGGCTCTGGCGGAAACAGTTCTTTCTAATGACAAATGAACCTTTTAATATGATACGGTTATCCTCGTCTAACTTCTAGGAATGGAAAAATAGAATGGAAGACCTCCTCTACAATAGAATGCTATTTGAACCCGTGGAGAAAGGAAGTACAAAGCCTAGTGATTATACAGAAGAGAAGTGGAAGTCAATGCACAGACATACCCTTGGAGTAATAAGACAATGGATTGATTCAGCCCATTACTCACTTGTGTCCTCAGAAACCGATGCGAAGATACTTTGGGACAAACTTGCTAAGATGTTTGAACCAAAATCCACACAGAACCAAGGATCTCTTCTTCATAGACTGTTGGGAATGAAGTATAAAGAAGGAAGTCCGATGTCCGAGTACTTAGGAAAATGGCTGGAAGTTTCAAAAAAATTTACTCAAGTTGGATTAGTTTTTGAAGAAAAACTCCAGTGCCTACTAATACTCTACTCTTTGCTAGATTCTTGGTCGCCTTTGGTAATGTCACTACATAGTACAGCTCCGAAGGAAGGGCAGAACCTTGACACGACAAGTCAATACTTAATCAATGAGGAAATGCGGAGAAGAGATCTCAAAGGATATGAATCCTCAAAGGAAACAATTACGACTGTGTCAGAAAGTAGAGGAAGGAGCAAGACTCGACAGAACAACTGGAAAGGAAAATCTTAAGATAAATCCTCAGATAGGAAGTCCAGCGAAAGGAAAAATCAGCAGAAAGAAACAAGATAAGGTTTTTTCTATGAGAAGCCCGGTCATTTGAAGGACTATTGGCATTGGAAAAAGAAAAATGCCGACACATCAGGTTCAGAAAATACATCGAGTGTATCTCATGAGGAAGTCTTAGTGGTGCTGTCCACTGAAGACAACAAGAACATCGAACACAACAAAAATGAGTGGATAGTGGACTCAGCAACCTCTTATCATGCAACTTCTAGAAGAGATCTATTCACCTCCTATACATCAGACAAGTATGGAAGAGTAAAAATGAGAAATGAAAGTTACTCAGAAATATCAGGTATTGGAAACATCCTAATAAAAACAAATCAGGGAATCACAATGACCTTGAAGAAGGTTAGACACAATCTTGACTTGAGACTGAATTTGCTATCAACTAATGTTCTTGATCAGGAAGAACTGACCAATGTTTGTGGAGGAGGAAGCTGAAGACTAGTTAAAGGCTCCCTAATGTTGGCTAAAGGAGAATTAAGGGACTCACTTTACATAACAACATTCAAGATAATTCATGGCTCTATTAATGCAACTACAGAAGAATGCAGTCTGGATCTTTGGCATCAAAGACTCAGCTATCTATCAGAAAGTGGATTGCAATGGTTAATGAAAGATGGATTGATTGAGACCAAGGCTCGTGCACTCAGTGAGCTGTGCAAAGTATGTGTGTTTGGCAAACAACACAGAGTGGCATTTAAAACGAACCTAGAAAACAAGGAACAACTGTTGGAACTGGTATTTTCAGATGTATGCAGCATAGATGTTGAATCAAGGGGAGGGAAGAAATATTTTGTAAGTTTTATAGATAATTGCTCAAGAAAGTCATGGGTATATCCAATGAGAACCAAGGATGAAACCTTTGAATTTTTCAAGATCTGGCACAATCCAGTTGAAAGACAGACATGAAATAAGCTTAAGACATTGAGAACAGATAATGGAGGGGAATATATCTCGAAAGAATTTGAAACTTACTGTAAAAATTCGGGGATCAGACATGAAACAACCGTTCCTCGAACTCCGCAACAAAACGGTACTACTGAACGTCTTAACAGAACATTAATGGACAAAGTAAGATGCATGCTTAAACAATCTAACTACTTGCCAAAGGAATTCTGGGCTGAAGCTTTGTCCACTGCTTGCTATGTGACCAACAGATCCCCTACATCTGCTCTAAATTTTCAAATACCAGAACAAAAATGGACGAAAAAGAAGCCGAGCTACAGACATATGAGGACCTTTGGGTGTAAAGCTCTGGTTCATGTTCCAAAGGAATTAAGAAGAAAATTGGATGATCACACGAAGAGTGTATCTTCATAGGTTATGGTGATACTGAATTTGGATACAAATGTTGGAATCCCTCAACTGATAAAGTGATAAGATCAAGGGATGTCACTTTTGAAGAATCAAAGACAATAAAAGACATCAGACTCTATGACTCGGAAGGAAACATCTCAGATTCCCTTGGAGACTCTATAATCCTAGGAAATCATGAAGCAGGAATGGATTTAAATCAGGATAGTGAAGAACTTGGAGGTCCACAGAATAATGATCTATGGACACACCAGGAAGGGCAAGCTGAAACAGAATCACATGAACCAGATGAAAATGAAATTCTGCCTGAACTGGACAACCAAAATCAAGATTCTTTACTGAGAAGATCATCCATAATTAGAACCTCATCATCAAGGTATCCTTCAGGGGATTACATACTAATATCTGAAGCTAGAGAACCAGAAACGCTGAAAGAAGCTCTTATACACAAAGAAAGCAGCAAATGGAGGGCTGCTATGCAAGAAGAAATTGACTCCTTGATAAAGAATGACACTTATACTCTTGTAGAACTTACTCAAGTGAAGAAGGTGATTGATAACAAATGGATATTCAAGCTCAAACTGAATGGGGATGGAACAGTTAGACACAAAGCAAGATTGGTCGTTAAAGGTTACAATCAAAGGAAATGAATTGACTTTGATGAAGTATTCTCTCTGGTTGTCAAACTAACATCAATAAGGTTGGTTCTCTCTTATGCAACCTATATGGATCTAGAACTTGATCAGTTGGATGTTAAAACGGCATTTCTACATGGTGATTTGGAAGAAATTCAATATATGCAACAGCCTCCAGGTTTCGAAAGTCAAGGGAAGAAGGATCTTGTTTGCATACTTAAAAGAAGGTTGTATGGTCTCAAATAAGCTCCGAGGATGTGGTATAAAATGTTTGACAACTTCATGGTACACAATGGATTCAAAAGATCAGAAAATGAACCATGTGTGTACTTCAAAACTGAATCTAATGGTGACTTTATTATCTTGCTATTTTATGTAGACAATATGATTTTAGCCAGTCAAAGCAAAGCTCTGATCAGCAAATTGAAGACATCTCTATCCGAACAGTTTGACATGAAAGATCTAGGATCAGTGAAACGCATACTGGGCATGGAAGTAAAGAGAAACAGACAACAGAGAACGATCATTTTATCCTAGCAGAGATATCTTGAATCAGTTCTCCGAAGATTCAACATGATGAATGCTAAGCATGTACTCACTCCCTTAACTAATCAGTTCCAATTAACTAAGGAGCTTGCACCCAGGGATGCAAAGGAGCGCAGAGAAATGGAACATATCCCTTTTGCCTCGGCAGTTGGCAGTCTAATGTATTTGGCGGTGTGCACAAGACCAGATATCTCCTATGCGGTATCATTGGTTAGTAGATTTCTATCAAACACTGGCAAAGATTACTGGGAAGCAGTGAAATAGATCATAAGATACCTAAATTGAACCAGAAGATTATGATTGAATTACAGCAAAACTCAAGACATATGTTTGGAAGTCTATACAGACTCAGATATGGGAGGAGATTATGATACAAGAAGATCCACTACCGGATATCTATCTATCATTGCAGGGGGAGCAATCTCATGGCAATCGAGACTGCAGAAGTGCGTGGCACTTTCCTCAACCGAAGCCGAATACTTGGCCATGACAGAGGCTGGAAAGGAACTTATTTGGCTTAAAAGGTTGCTACAAGAACTACCCACAGGATGCCCAAAATCCTTACTATACAGTGACAGTCAAAGCGCAATTAAGCTCAGTAAGAATTCCACTTACCACGCTAGGACAAAGCACATTGACATACGCATGCATTGGATTATAGAAGTAATAAGTTCCAAAGAAGTAAATTTGGAGAAGGTTAGAACTGACCTGAATCCGGCGGACGTCCTCACAAAAGTCGTGACGACAGTAAAATTCCAATTTTGTTCAGGGAGAACTGGACTGGCGGAGCCCTAATTGCCTCAGGAGGACATATGATCAATTGAAGGGGAGATTTGTGGATATTTGGGCTACCACTTTGTCAACAGATCATAAGTCAAGATTGGGCCATGTATTGACCCAATAAACAAAGCCCAAACAATAAGCACGAAGCTGAAGCAGTTACGATAAATAAACTGCCACAGACACAACATAAATACCAGGAGAAAATGGAATGGAAGTGCGAGACAGAAGTGGTTATCACAACAAATTGGTTATCAAAAAGCTATGAAGGATTGTCTCCATTGGAGTACTTATTTTCAGAGAAGAGAAAGACGAAGACTGAATTAGTCAAGGATTTCTGCACGCAACACAGTTCAGGGAGAAAAGGAGACGGTTGTATTCTTCCTTTCATGAATCTGTGCAATTTTTAACTGATTGTGATAGTAAATTGGGCAGTATTTAGCCCCGTGGTTTTTGTCTCAGATTATCGGGTTTCCACGTAAAAAGTTTGGCTCTCATTTAACATTAGAAACTAAATACAAGTATCTGCAGATTTGCTTGAAATCACATTCTGTGGTGGTGAATTCCACTATCAACAGGCCGATTTCTCAGCATTATTCACTATTTCAGTTGAAATGTTCACACAAAGAACACAAATACAACTAAGCACACAATATACAAATAATGCACATAAATTAAACTACTAAAGATAGGGATAGAAATTACTCAGTAATTTCTACCCCTTGTAGTGTTTTCAGATCTCAACCTGAACCCTGAGTTTCTTAATCGCTAAAAACTCAGTTAAGCAACCTACAACTCAAGGAATAGCCGTTAGTAAGGCAAACAGTCAAGAACAATACGGTTCACAGCCTTCAAAGTCGAAAGAATCTGTAAAAGTGATTCTTATCACACAAGCTCGTCGTATTGTAGTAGATCTACTTAGTGTTAAAGCAGAGTGTACAGATCTTGTCCAAAGGTTTTCCTGAAACTCGGATCTATACAGATCTGGTTTGAAAACACGTATATCGAACCTAGTCTTTGAGAAATCAAGGAGTTTCTCAAAGTTGTAGGCAAAAACAACAAGTAATCTCAAGATAATCACTTAGAACTAAATATTAGGTTAAAAGTGTACAGTGTAACAATAACATAGAGGTGCAGAAAGTAAATCAACCGATCTTGACTAAGGTTTCTCTAGAATCGCAGATCTGTAAGGATCTTTGAAGCCAAAACGTTTAGTCAAGTTTTTTGAGATATCCAAGAATATTCTCACGGTGATGACAACGAAACAACGAGCAATACGCAGTAAGTAACGAACATTAAGTAAGCTACAACAGATAACGTTCTTGAACAAAAGCTTTACAAAATCGCAGGTCTATGAATGCCTTCTTGAAACCAACTTTTGTACACAAGAAACTTGAGATATCCAACGATATTCTCAAGTGCACACACGAATATGAACAAATAAGCAGTAAGACAACAACTAAAGTAAGTCTAAGGCCTAGAACGTAAGAGCTTAAGCGCAGAGAAATTTAAAATTGCAAAGAGAATTCTAAGCAGCGCATGGATAAAAATGAAACGACGTTGACCGATTTGCAAAGAGAGGGACTTATTTATAGGTTGAGCTAACCGACTTACGGCCTGCAAACAAACGGTTATCGCTCAACCCAAACACATAATTTCCAAGTCCAAACTCCAGTCCAATTCATTCGACGTAGTACAGCAGAGCCCAATAACAAAGAATAGATAAGGCCCAATAACATAATGATATTTAATATCCGCAAATATTACCCGGTCATCTACAACTTACTCATCTTTTGCTTGCTTATTTTAATCATCCAAACTTTTTTAAAAGCAAAAGCGAAACTGCATCATCAGATTGTGACCTTGCAAGAAAGACACACCACAAATTCCTCTTCAAAGAACCCCACAAGGAGGAAATATACTTGTGAAGCTTAGTGTTTAAGAATTCTTATGTTGCTTTTCAACTGCAACTTCATCTATGTGGGAAAAAATGATTACTTTTCAACAAAATAAAAACTAACAAAAAGAAGCTACGAGAAAAAAAAAATTTTGTTCTACAAACTCATGTGACTAGATAATTATTAAAACAATAATAAGTTGTTAGATAATTACCATGTAGGTAGATGGGTATTACAGACTGGCGTTAATATATAGAAGTCAGTCTAGTACCAAAAACTTAGGCCTACATTTTTAGAGCTGGTTTTCTGATAGCACAGTACCGATGTCTAACTGGCCAAATCACCCACAAGCCACAACTAGTTAAAACTATGGGTGAAGGTTAGTCAACCAACCATCACTTTATGGCTACTGGTATTGGAGTTTTGCGACCATAGAGTTCAAAATCATCCTAGATAATGGCTTAAGCTTAGAGGACTGAAAAAAGGGGAAGAGGAAAAGTTGGCCTGATTCTTCAAGAGCAACCAACCCCATTTTCCTTGGTGTATCACAGAAGCATTAGAATAGATTCTATTCTCCATGCAAGCCACACCAACTACTTCCTCTCCCTTTCAGTATAACTTGTCTCTCTACATTAAGATGCTACATACAAAAATGCAATAAATGTACTGATCAGCAGTAACTACACCATACCATACATAACCATAAGCATATTTTCTCTTTATATCTTTTGTCTCATACCTCTTTTCCCCACTGCTTGCTCAAGGTTCTCCCTTTCTCTCATTCCATTCATTCTTCTCATAAATGTACGACTGTTCTAAAAAAACTTATTTTTCATAAGTTTCCTTAACTATTTTTTTAAACACTAGCTCCTTGTACGCAGATCTTGCTGATGGAGATGGCAGAAGTGAAAAACCGTGTTTTGCTAACGTGCGCTGCTTCGCCTTTCCCTTTCATGGTTGTACTCACGCATACGCTGGTGCTCCACCTTCATCTCCTGTCGCAGGTTATAAATATTTCTTATCTTCTGCAACTTTAAGTCTTAGCAGCGACACCTCCGCCCCCACCGGCTAGTTTGTAGTTTGTACGTACGGTTATGATGTCTTCTGTTTTGAGTCTTTTACCAGTTATTACTTGCTGCTAAGGTGTGCCCGCTTCCATTGCGGAACCCACGCCTGAAATTGATTTCGTTAAATAATTACTTGAGTTCCGCATTTGTTGATGCTGGCCCAACGTGACCTCTTTCTTCTTGATTTATTGGAATCATACTAATATTAATGTACAATTATTGGAGATTTTTTAAATTTGGAACATCATATCTCAAAGTTTAAAAATTGCATGGTTGTCCCCCAAAGTTTCAAAATCGTTTATATTTGATTCTCACGTCGGGTATTTTTTTGAGTTTTTACGCAATTGATCTCATTCTTTTCACATGTTGAAATTGACCGATTTTATTTACTGATTTGATATTTAGCCTCCGAACATATTAAAGAGTTCAGAATTGACTCGGAGAAATATGTACCGGAGAATTATGTAACATTCGCTTGTTAAAAGACTAATTTATCTTACAATGTTTTGTTATTATATTTCATAGTAATTTTATTTCGTATATAAACTCAAAAAAATATCTGACGGAAGGGTCAAATATAAACGATTTTGAAAATTTGGGGGTCAATCATGCAATTTTTAAACTTTGAGTGCATGATGTTTACAAATTTAAAAAATTGAAAGGTCAACCACACACAATATGTAAACTTTAGATGCTTTATACGCAATTTTAAAATTATAAGGATATCGTCTTTATAATATTTTAAATAGGGAACATGTATCATTGTAATTTTCACAATTATTGCCCCTGTACGGGTGCAGAATTAAATTGACCTCACTCGATTATTTAAATTGATCCTTCCTTTTCTATAAATGGTTTTTGCCGTAAAAACTAATTAAATAAACAAATATTATTCATTTCTACCTTTGATAGCGTAATGCTTTGCAGTTTGAAAACTGGTTGAAACCCTGTGATGGTGAAGAAGGAGAAGGAGATATTGATGAGGAGAAGGAGGATAATGATAAAGATGATATTGTAGATAATGATGGTGAGAATGGAGAAGACGGAGATGGGGATGCGAAGAATCCCGATAGCAACGGTAATGTCGACAAGGAAGGGGTGAATGAAGCAGGCCAAGAAGAGAATAGAGGGGATGATGACAATGAAGATGATCCCGATGAGGAGGAAGAAGATGATGATCCAGATGACGAAGACGAAGAAGATGAGGAGGAAGAAGATGAGGAGGATGAGGATGAAGAAGAGATTCAACCTCCCAAAAAGAGAAAGAAGTGAAGGGAACACAAAACTTGTCTTGCTTCATTTATCTTGTATTGCTTAGATCTTCTAACAAAACTGTCATTTTGAATTGACTTTCATGCTCCCAGGGGAACTCGGTTTGATATGGTGAGATGAATTCATTACCAATAAAATGCCTCAAAAATGGAGGATCCTGAAGGCAATGAATGGTAGAAGTGCGCTGTTATGCATGCCACACTTGTGTTTGAGAGAGTGATATGGATTTCTGCAAATCCTTGTTTATTTCAAGCCTAATTTGAAATGCAATAATATAGCCAAGGCTTTGCACTGGAATATAACTCCACTTTCCTTTCAACTAGTTCTGTAAGTTTCCGTTTACCAAAGAAACCAAAGTTATCAGGATGATAAACTGAACAAGTCTAAGGAATAGACCAGGAAATATAGAAAATAGGAAATTTGTTTTCATCACTCCCTTTCAGCTAAATCTATCCTTTACTTGCATTGATTATAATTTACAGCTACGATCACCATAAAAAACTTCGTACCTTAGCCACAAGAACTTGAGCCACTTTCGAACAGAGCGCATCCCTTTTGCTCTTCAGTCTTCTAAAGTTAATGTAACACTACTTCAATCTTATAAAAATCAGGCTAAGATTCCTCAATTCTTGATGCTTTTTCATTCACCTGTGATTAAAGCAGAGACAGCGTAAGGAAGCCCGAGTGGAGTACGTAGGCCTTACAAATAAAACAATCGCTTCTCCCATCATCGGATTATCATTCTAAATACCTTATCACTCAATTAAATATATAAATCTGTTAAGATGATTAAATGTTTTTAGATTAGATATCCAACAGAAATAAGTGATTGATATGCATAAAATTCAAAACACCAGAAGCCTGTGTTATAGGAAACTGTATAATTACATGAAGTTATCCTGTATCGTCTTCTTCAAAAGTTCAAGTTTTTTGATGATTTTCGGATTCATCAAGTCTCTGGCTTCTCTAATGAGAGTGCCCTCTCTGCTCATATAATATGCATTCACCACAGTCGTCATCCAGGTATGCAGCTGCACTGGTGTCCTGTTATGATGTAGCATAGTATTAATCAGTGGATCAAGCTAAATGGCGTCGAGTATGTATCATAAGGGCTCGTTGAGGTACACATACGTATAAAGGGAGTCCATTTCAACACCTTGAAGTTCTTCCCCTGGGGTGAAAGCATCTTTTAAGGCATTCATGCGCTCTTCAGGGTCTTCGATCATGAGGAGATGCTTCAAAATCCTGATTTCTTTCGGCATAAGCCTCTGAAGATTACCACTTGCAGTTTTGTATAGATGATACAGAACATCCTTCACCTGCAAAGACTTCAAATATCATTAAAGAATTTGGAATGACGAGTTAAAGTTAACTAACCTCATCCTTCGCCATGTTCGACTCTTTGGCAGCTGACCAAGCTTTTGTGATCATGAGGACAAGTGCTGAATCAAGTTGATTTTTCTCAGCTAAATTGTCAATCTTCCTACAGGCAACATCAACCGAAGGTGAGTTGATGATGTCTTGCAGTTTCAGCTCTGCAGCATTTATGGCTTCCATACTTTCAGATGCATTGTCATATGCTTCCACGGAGGCCAAGCATGAATTCCCAAGCATTGCGACAGCTAGCCATATGAAAAAAATTGGCAAGATCATACTCCAAAATAAGGCATAAAGAAATTAATAGCCTTACCATTTTGTTCTCCTGGATTATCATAATATGATTCTGCAACAGTATGAAGATGAACGAAAAACTCTTTTGTGAAATCCTTACGACGCCTGGCTACAATTTCACCTATACTGGAAGGTGATTTTCTGATTGCATCGAGGAGTTCATTATGCGTTTGCATGTCTTGATCAATCTAGACAAACCATTTATTGAAAATCATAAATGAGTTCCAGCAAACAAGAAAATAAAACTACAACTACACCAGGAGAAGATAATAGAATGCAAATTCTTCGAAAAGATATGCTTAAGAAAAGAATTATAACAATACCAGAAAAACATGTATGTTGAAGAAAAAAGACCAACTTTTGTCAGCTTTAGAGTTCATCGAAGGCCAACCTCTTTCAGCTTCCTAGCAAGACGAAGCAATTGATGTTTCTTTTCTGGTTCGCCCTCAATATCGGCGCGGTATCGACAATGCTTATAGAAATGTGGTCCAATATTGTTCCACTCCTTGCTAAAAATAAGTAACCTTCGCCAATCAGTTTGTGTTGGCTTGTCAACCATAAAAACCTGAATCAATTTCTCACAAATGCGAATCATTTTCTGATCTCCCAGTTGTTCACCAAATGCATCCGTGTTCCCAATAAGCTTATCATTTTGTTTAGAATCCAAGTCCTCAGCTTCGGGATCGCACTCTGCACCCAGTTCAATGTGTTTTGAAGCAGATTCATCTGTTTCTGCAACTGCATTTTCCACCCCAAAAGCAAGAAGAGGTTGACGGAACTTAGTATTCTCGCATACGAAGCGAAAGTCTGCAATTTGGAAGAAAATTGCTTCTATAAATTCCACAACCGAACGCCGTTACCAGAACTCATAAAAACTCAAACATAGAGATTATCGATAACTTCTTAAAAGTTGAAACTTGAAACTACTAAGGACAACGTGGAAGTGAAAGCGCGACAAAAAAACAAACCTGATAATCTCGATGCCAAAATTGGTGCGGATTGGAATGCTGGAAAATAGAGGGTCGATTTCCGGGAAGGCGTTCCTCCGCGCCGTGCTCGTGAATTGACAACGTAGAAAGAATTCAGAGGAGAAGGAGACACTTCCATTTCTGTGGAGAATTTCTCCAATAAGCATCAACTTTAAAATTACTTGTCGTTCGGAGTAATCCGTATATAAAAGCAACTCAGGAGTCAAACGACGTAGTTTTACATGAACTCCTCCAGCCTACGGTGAAAGGATCTTCGAGTTTGGATCGCCGACGGCCGGTTACTACACCGTGTAATATTTACATCGTTTGATCTTTGATTGCGAAAATGGCAGCTTTATCCTCCACACAAAAAATTCTGAAGAATTTTAAGATTCTGGGTTCTTCGAATTTGCTTAGACTGCAGAGCGTTCGAACTCTCCTGCTGCAATCAGAATCCGAGTCTGTAAAACTGCGAAGGCTCACTGATTCTGATTCCGGTAAAGGTTTCTGGTTTTTGCTTTCTTTCCCAGTCTTATTTTTTGCTTTCTCCACAACATGGTTTTAGCTATTTGTTTGGTTGTTCGATTGAAATCTTGACATCTTTTCGTTTACATTCCTTGTATTATTGCTACTGACTATGCTAGATGTATTTACCCTTTGGAATTTTGTACCTTCAAGCTTCTATATTACGAGTCACAGAGCCTTATTCGTGAGCATGATCTTCATTTGTGCCAGAGATGGCTTTTTTGTCTGCAAAAGGTTTATCCGTATCATTTTATATAGATTTTCGATGTGATTGAGCATGATGTCCATTTGCAAAATGATGGAAGATTTTGTTTGAAAAATGTTTATGCTCACCATCTTGGACAATGCTTGGTGGTGATTTAGTTTCAACTTTGTCGGCTGCTTCACTAAATTTGCCTCAAAATAGTTTCAACATGTAAATCTGAACACTTAATGTCAGCACTATGTTTAGTAGGCATATTCCGGATGTATGAGTTGAATTTGATCATATATAATTCTATTTTCTGAGTGAATTTGATCTTGTGACATTTTCTTTCGCCAACTGACAGTGTATGAGTTGCAGGGATTGTGGAGCTAAAAATGGAAAGGCCAGGGGCGAAAAATGCTATTGGGAAAGAAATGCTAATGGGGTTGCAGCATGCATTTGAAACTGTCAATAAGGACCGTATGGCAAAAGTTCTGTTAATCAGCAGTTCAGTTCCCAATGTATTTTGTTCTGGTGCTGATCTGAAGGTGTGAATTTCTTGAATCCGGTTTATGCTTAATATAGTGAGTTATAGCTTGTTTGCTGGTCAAACAGATTCCTTTGAATTTTTTATCTTGTTTCTTGAAGTAAAATCCAGATTAATTTTAGTGATCCGAATAACCAGAGTGTAGCAATTCATCCTTTTCTTCAGTTGTTAACTTGGCGGTGCTAATTATTCATAGGAAAGAAGGACCATGACCCCAACTGAAGTTCAGGATTTTGTAAAATCCCTACGCTCCACATTCTCATATTTGGAGGTCTCCTCTTATTACTCTCATATTTGAGTGGCAAATACAGCTCATGATATTATACACCAGCCAACTGATGATGTCTTCATTCTTAAATTACAACTATTTTATTTTTTAAGTTTGTAATTTGCAATATTTAGGCGATTTATATCCCTACAATAGCTGTTATTGAAGGTGCTGCTTTAGGTGGTGGGCTTGAAATGGCATTATCTTGTGATTTTCGGATATGTGGTGAGCTTATATTTTTTTATGGGATGAATTGATCTGCCTGATAAGACCACTTCTTTCTTGATAACAATACAGGTCAAAAAGCAGTACTTGGATTACCAGAAACCGGGCTTGCAATTATACCTGGGTATAACTCGACCCTTTGCTACTTCTGCGAACACTATTCCTAAAATGGGAGATGATTTGTTTTAGATTTCACAAAGCCTTTTAACTGCAACATCTCCTGTCCTGCTGTAGATTTTGTTCTCTTATTCCAAGTACTTCAACAGCATGCATTTCCTTCTGTCAGTATTTAATATTTAAGGAAGAGGATGTATTTGTCCAGGGCTGGGGGTACCCAAAGGCTTCCTAGACTGGTTGGAAAATCAATGGCAAAGGAACTTATTTTTACCGGTCGAAAAGTTGGTGGTTCAGATGCTTTCTGTATGGGTAAGCCATATCCGAGCTTCCATATTTGACAATGTTATAATAAGAATGGATTTTTTACTAGGGCTTGTGAATCACTGTGTCCCTGCTGGTGAGGCACGATCAAAAGCTCTTGAGATTGCTCGAGACATAAATCAGAAGGTGAAAAGCATTCAGCTCCTTGGTCTGAATTAGTAGTAGTTACCAAGCATGCTAATGCATTATTTCTGAATAATCTTCATTTTGAGATGTTGCAGGGACATATTGCTATACGCATGGCGAAACTGGCAATAGATGGC
Organism: Utricularia reniformis; assembly: GCA_009725065.1. Classification (NCBI taxonomy): domain Eukaryota; kingdom Viridiplantae; phylum Streptophyta; class Magnoliopsida; order Lamiales; family Lentibulariaceae; genus Utricularia; species Utricularia reniformis. The sequence goes on along the minus strand of RWGZ01001802.1, from coordinate 514,686 downwards.
GGATCTGATGTCAATATGGCATCGGGTTTGGCATTGGAAGAAGACTGCTATGAGCAGCTGTTGCATACAAAGGACCGGCTCGAAGGGCTGGCTGCCTTTGCGGAGAAACGAATGCCGAATTATATTGGTAAATGAATTCAACGAATCTTAAGGCAGTATGTCTCAGCCTGCAATTCAATGCTTTTGTTATCAAATCAGTGTCATAGAGTTACACTTGAGTCAATTTTAAAAGGTTGGCTATTGCTTCAATCTGGTTCTACAAATCTTATAAGAAAGATATTGAGTTTGTTTGGTATCGCGATTAAAACAGCGTTGAGATATTGAAATCGTGATTTTTTTAATGCGCACAAAACATAAGGTTAATTGCGATGTGATAATCGTTAAAAAATCACGATATCATCACAGCTGTTAAAACCAACTGTGACATCATCGTGATTTTGGAAAAGATTCATTTATCCTTACTTCTATTAATTATAATATAATTGTTATGGTCCCTTTTTAGGGGGCACCAACATTTGTTCGGTTCGTTTAGCAAACGAACTCGGTTCTGATTTATTTTTGTTGTGGAAGACGATTAAAAACTGGAAATAAACGGTGGCATGACGATGTATAGTGGAAACCCCAGGAATTGGGGTGAAAACCACTTGACTAAGAGTAGATTATACTCTTAGCCTGTTCACTAATCAAAATAATTCGCAACGAATACAACAGAGGCTTAATGAAAAATGGCAAGGAAAAGAAAGCAGTAAGAACTACGGCAGGGTAACGACATGTTCTTACGCGTCCAAAGGGTCCTGCTATTTCCGTCGTCGCGCCTTGTATTTATAGAGTTTACGGCGTGTGTGGATCACGCTCTGTAACCGCTTCTGACAGGTTTGTTAGAAGTTGTTATCGCTGGATGTAAAATGAGGTTGGGACCGAGGCGTGGTCTGCGTGATCGGGCCCGAAGCGTGGTAACCGTGTGGAGGCCCGAAGCGTGGAAAACGTGAGCCTGTAACCGTTTGAACCGAACCAAGGAGCTAGTTACCAGAAAACGATTTATTTCGCCTAAGGTTATCTTCGGTCCTCTCGTTGAACATCGGGCCGCTTTTTCTTAAGTGTGTAAATGGGCTGTGAGAATTCGTTTCCACTATTTGAATTAGTCCAATAATTACTGGGTCTTGCCCATCACAAGGTACCCGGTCCTAAAGTTCACATCACTAGCCCCTCGGGCTTGATTGCCGTCGTAGAGGTGATACAAGGCCGATCACATGATGTCTCTATATTCATGAGAACCTGGGACGGTACCTGTAGGTAGTGAGCATCCAGGGGACCGATCTTTCCCTTAGTGTGTGGGAGTTAATTGTATTTAGAACCAAATAACGTATATTTAAATTATAGTTTTATCTTTGTTATTCTTTAAATATTAATATCCCGATCTGCGCCTCTTCATATTCGATAGTTCAATAGGCGTGATGAGTGCGCTTTGTACTGTTACTGTCTTGGGCAGTATTACGTGGCGGCTCACAATTGGCTGGGAGATTAATATTTAAATCGGGATTTTGAGCACTGTTTCTCCTCATCGTCATTATCGCGAAGGAAAAACTGCAGAATCGACTCTTTGTGCCCTCAATCCATTCCACGTTCAACCCCTTTCAATCCAGTTTTTCTAAGGTATACACTTATGGCTCCTCATAAAATGTGATACCCTTCCATGTCTGAGTTGGATATTGAGGAGTTTAGGTCTAGATTTTCGATTCCGGCGCACTATTCTATCTGGAAGGGACGGGAAGATATTCCATGTTTCCTTCCGGCGGAAATGAATGTGCCGGCATCTGCCATTCCGGTCAGTTACGCCTCTCTAAAGTGTGGGCTTCGTTTTCCGCTACATCCCTTTGTAGCGGCCGTGCTTAAGGAGATTCACTGCCTCACTTTTGCATTATTCCCGGGCAGTTATGTGTATATAATAGCATTTATTTTTTATTGTTACCAACAGAATCGGGCCCCGACCCTAGAACACTTCTTTAACCTGTTCTTGGTAGGATCCCGAAAGGGGAAGTGTCTGTTAGGTTGCCGCAAGTTGTATTATATAGCTGTGCGCACCAAAGAGTGCGCAATTGTAGATAAAGAAGAGTCTCTCCATGCGTGGGAGATCTGCTATGTGTGGATAACAGTCCCCAAAGAGGATCTGTTGAAAGTATGGCCGCGCCTGACCCACCCACGCATAGGTAAGTTGGACCGAAGTAGGTTCAACCCCTCCCGCACGGACACCGCAAATACGCTTGCGATGTTCCCCCCTCCCGAAGCACGCCTTAGGCGAATAAATCTGCTTGGAGAGAAAAGATTTATAGAAATAGGTGTTGCGGGTAGGGCCGGAGCCCCAGCCCCGAAGGGGGTGTTCTCTAGTTCAGATCCATCAGAAGGATCGTGTATGAAGTAATGTTTTTAGTTTATACTTTCCTGATCCTTATGTATTTGTTTTGCAGATTCGACTGAGACAATGCCTCTCGCTTCAAACGCATGGCAGCTGCTTCGGTCCGTCCTTCTGAAGGACAATGCAAAGCATCGGGCAGCGCTGAGGGGAGTGAATCAACGACCGGGGGTACGTTGGTCCCTTCGGGGTCCGGGAACCCCCCGATCCAAACAACCGGCGCGGGCACGTTGACCCTTCGCTGCACATGGTAGCCTTCAATTGGAGAAAGGCCTGCGTTTCGGGTATTTGGAGTGGTAGAGGAGGTGATAAAGGCTCGGATTCATTCTTTGAGCTTATCCAGCCTCTATCAAATCGGAAATACCTCCTTTATTAATACTAAAATGATTGCTTTATTGCTGCAGGAAGCCGTTCCCGTGGAGAAGGTTCTCCCCGGTCCTCAGCTTAAGGCGAACGTCTCCCTGCCGCCGATCCCCTTAGGAAAAGGGAAAAGAGTTACCGAAGCGGAAGCCCCGCAGGAGCTGAAAAGGCTGAGAAGGGGGGATAGTGCTCCGGTCCCCACTAAAGGGATCGTTTTTAAGGAGCCTACATCGGGCCCGAAGACCAACTCCGACTGGGGAGTTGCTCTGGGCCTGCTGGATAGGTTCAGCAAGGGAGGAAACTAACCTCCTGGAGGAGCGCTTTCCTAAAGGACTTCCGCCTTTACGGAGAGCATAACCCAGAGAACGTCCAGGCGGACGTATCCGGGGAAGAGATTATGGAAAGTTTCCTCGACCTCATCATTAAGGTAATTTTTACTTAACATGAAGGCCCGAAGTTTCCTCTTTTAAAATGTGTTAACTTATGCAGATGTTGAGGAAAACCTTCACAACTGCTATCACCGTGGAGAAGAACCAGGGTGGTAGCGTTGTATCCCAACAAGTCCAAGATCAACTTGACCTTGCAAAAAGGCAAGTTGAGATCAAGTATAATGAGTTGGTCACGGTACGGGAGGACCGTGACCGACTTGACAATGAGTTGCTAAGAGCCGGGACGGAGGTCTCACTCTTCGTTGATAAAGTCTCTGAGCTGGAGAAGACAGGACAAACAGCTCAGGGGCATATTGCCGACCTGGAGGCAAGCTACGGGCCAAAGATGAAGAAATCAACGAAGTCCAAGGTCGGGCCCAGGAGAAGAGGAATAAGTTGAACGAGCTTCTCCTTCGGACCCAAGAAGAGAAGACGACCTTGGAAGAGGAGTTGACAAGGGCCCGCACTTCGACCGAAAGTTCGGTCCGGGAAGCGGTTCTGGGATTCGCTCGGTCCCCTTTGTTATTCGCTTTAGCGGATAAAATACATGGGGTTTATACTGCCAAGTATTTGGATAACATGCACGAGCAAGTTATTCAGCAGTTCGGGCTTTCCCCTTCGGACGAGCGATGGAAGATGATCGAGCCACTTGAGAAAGATGGCAAGTTTCAGGTTATTCCAACTTTGGAAGAACCTGTTCTGGAGGAGGACTCTTTCTTTTATCTCTTTGAAGAGATGGAGAGAGCGGTCAACCAAAAGGTGGCCGATCAGGAAGAAGAACTGAAGCAGCCGGACCGAACCGCAGGAGCCGGAGATTGAAGATAGAGAAGAGGGGTAGATTAGTTAGATTTCTTTTTGTACTTTCTATCTGCATTACTTCTTATTTTCAATATAACTCTTTTCATTCAATTCTTATCATTTTAATTGCCAGAACAAAGTAATATAACCAACTTCTCAATAAACTAATAAGTTTTATGTTAACGAAGTGGTTTTAATCACCAAGTGTAAGATCGGGGACGCTTACAGGGAGTTACCCATCGGTCCCAGACATTATGTTTGGTTTATTCGTATCTATTCTGGTTGGATCAGTCGTTTTACATTGTATATGGGTCACTCTTATTCCGTCCTTGGAGTCAATATTTGATTGGATAGGCGTAGTTTGCGTTTAATATGAGTTTTTACGAGCTTTGGCCAAACCTTGGTTCTAATATAGTCCCTTAGGTTTTGTTAGCTAAGTTTTGCTCATAATACGTCTTATATTAGGACCGATCTTATGTTTCAACATGCTGACTACCATTCCTTTTATCGTAGCAGATTTCATAGGTACAAAGGGTCATTCCTAAAGACTGAATGCCGTTGAAGGGAGTGTTTTAGTTCGTAATGAGTTCTGGGAGAATCACAACTCATCCATGGGGCTGGGCAAGTGCAGGAGCATCTGACTCGTCAGAGCGGTCACTACAACTTGGGAGCCTTGCGGACAAGAAGCTTCGGTCACCAGTCCAGATTCGTCCTAAGCCACCCAATTTCAAGATCGGTCCATCATTCCATTAGAAATAGTTTGTATTTGTACTTACTTGTTTTCTACTTACGTTTAAGAGAATGTATTTCATTGAGTCAAACACATTAATCGAAGATTCACAAGAAATATCGCCTTAAATTCATGACATTCCAAGTTCGGGGGACCTCTATACCATCTAATGTTTCAAGTTTATACGCACCTGACTCCAATTTCTTTGATATTCGGTACGGTCCCTCCCAATTTCTGTCTAGCTTTCCAACGTTCCCCTGCACTTTAATGCTTCTGAGGACGAGATCGCCATCAAAGAATTCTCTTGGGAGGACTCGCTTGTTATGGGCCCGTTCCATAGTTTGTTGATAAGCACGCATCCGTGCATAAATTGCATCTCTCTTCTCTTCGATCATCTCGAGGTCCAATAACCTCCTTTCACCATTCATATGCTTATCGTATTGAGATATCCGAGGTGATCGGATGGCCACCTCCACCGGGCTAACAGCTTCGGTCCCATACACCAATGAGAAAGGTGATTCCTGGGTTGTTGAGCGAGGTGTGGTTCGGTATGCCCATAGGACCTCATAGATATGTTCGTGCCATTTACCTCCAAAATATTCTAACTTGGTTTTCAATCCATTCAGGATAACCTTGTTAGATACCTCCGTTAGTTTGGGGATGGCTACTGATGAGAAATGCTGGGTGATGCCCAACTTGGTGCATAAATCCCGTATGCTCTTTCCGCGGAACTGAGTCCCATTATCAGATACGAGCGCTCGGGGAATCCCGAAGCGGCTCACAATATTTCGCCATATAAAGTGTTTGACCACTTTCTCTGAGATGATGGCTACTGCTTCTGCTTCAATCCATTTAGAGTAATATTCCACCGCTACAATACAAAATTTTCTTTGCCCTATTGACCGAGGAAAAGGTCCGAGGATGTAGATCCCCCATCTGTCAAACAGACAAGGCAATGGGATAATCGATAAGGGAGCCCCAGGCAATTGCGAGAGTGGAGCATGGTATTGGCATATGGCACAACGTTTAGTATATTGCTTGGCATCAGCAAGCAATGTTGGCCAAAAATATCCAGCTCTGATGATGCGGTGGTATAAAGATCGAGCTCGTGAATGAATGCCGCATATCCCTTGATGAACATAAATCATGACGGCTTCAGCCTCAATAGGTGATAAACAGCGCAGAAGCGGGCCTTCAAAACTCTTTTTAAACAAGCGTCCGTCGACTAAGGTAAATCTCTTAGCCCGAACCTCTATTTTCCTGGCTTCAGACTTATCTTCAGGGAGATAGCCGTTTGAGAGGTATTTAATAAAGGAGTCCATCCAATTGGGTTCTCCCGA